>QWTY01031773.1:7941-30163 GCA_008033365.1 Pseudorectes ferrugineus
AGCCCTATAAACACCAAGGCCAGTGCAGAACGAGGGGCAGGAGGTGCTCCAGGGATTCCCCTGCAGCCCGTGGTGCAGCCCATGGTGAGGCAGCTGTGCCCCTGCAGCCCTTGGAGGTCTGTGGTGGAGCAGAGATCCACCTGCAGTCCATGGAGGGCCCCACACTGGAACAGGGGGATGCCAAAAGGAGGCTGTGTTCCCATGGGAAGCCCACACTGCAGCAGGTTTGCTGGCAGGACTTGTGACACTGCAAGGGATCCATGCTGAAGCAATCTGTTCTTGAAGGACTGCACCACAGGGGAAGCTCACACTTGAGCAGTTTGGAAGAACTGAAGCCCATTCTGGGATTTCCTTTGGAGAAGTTTGTGGAGGACTGTCCCCTTTGGGAGGGACCCCATGATGGAATAGGGGAAGGAGTCCTCCCTCTAAACAGGAAGCTGTGACACAGACAACATGTTATGAACTGACCACAACCCCATTCTCCATCCCCCTGTGCCTCTGGGGGTAAAACGTAGAGAATTGGGAATAAAGTTAATCCCAGGAAGAAGAGAGGTTGCCAGGGAAAGTGTTTTTAAGATTTGGCTTTACTTGTCACTATCCTACTCTCATTTGAGTTGACTAAATTCAATTACTTTCCCCACCTTGACTCTGTTTTGCCCATGATGACAACTGCTGAGTGATCCCTCCCTGTCCTTGTCTCCCCCCATAAATATATGTCTCTGCCCTGCCCAGCTGAGGAGGGGAGTGATAGAAGGCATTGGTGGGTACCTGGTATCCAGCCAGGGCCCAGCCTCCACAGTGTCCTTGTTTCAGCTCTTCAGTTGTTACAGATCATGAAGATGATTTGCCTGTGAGGTTTTTTTTCTGTCTTTTTTCCAGCTTTTGTCACAGATGAGCTCTCTAATGTAGCCCATTGTATGATCTCACAACCAATTTGTATCTTTACAACTGAGAGTTGTAAATTGAGCTAACCCCATTTGTAAAGGCAAATTTGTCTTGGAAACCCATTTCACCTGTGATAATGAAGGGTAGAATTAAAGTTATTCAAGTATAGGGTGAGAATAAAGGCAAGGGGTAACAGCCTTTAACAACAGCACCACTGCTAAAAGAAATGCTTGTTAATTCACAGTTTCTTTATGAAAAGTACCTTTCATTAAATGTTATTTTTCCTTCTTTTCCAAAGACTAGTTATGAAAAGTTCATGCTATGCAAATGTAGTCATGATCAACTGGCTAAAAAACTACATTATATATTTCTATTGTTTACTGGGAGTCTGTAACAGGTGGTATAAAAAAAGCAGGACAAAACATAAAATGTAATCTGATTACATACTTCAAAAAAACCCCAGCAGTTAAAGTCAGTTCCAATCAACAACCTGAAAAATGTTCTACATATCTTCTGGAAATGTGTACATGTTTCCTCAAGCGGTAGAACTGAATAGCCTCAAGAACTTCAAGAATACGAGTATCTGAAAAAAACCCAACAAAAAATCAAGTGGATGGTTTTTATTAAGTTGAAAAAACAGTGTAAAGTTGTTGAGATGTTTAAGCTTCTTCTAAATATTACACATAAGACAGGGAGGGAAAAATAAACTCCAGGTGATCAATTATTTATTTACTCTGCAGGAAAGAGAACTGCTAAAGAAAAAAAGGGTGAGGATCACAGTAGGAAAGCAACAAATCAATAAGTAGCTTCTTAAAGAGGAAAACAGCTACACAAACTGGCACTACAATTTGAGGGCTTGACTTCAATTACTGTCTCTCTCTACTGATCAGAAATTAAACCTAACACTACAGGTGCAATTTCAGAGAAAATGGGTGCTTCTTATAGCTGGTAACCTAGAAAATGTAACAACATAAATGAATTGTTTTTTCTATTGTTAGGCATCCAGTAAAATCTTCTGCAGAAGTTAAAAATGTCCTTGTGTTTTAATACCTATTTTTCTCCCTGTAGAGTGGAAGTGCAATGATGATAGTCACCAGCCACATTGCCCTTCCTGTTCCAGATGACTTATCTTTATCTTCCTCATCTTTATTCACACTTGCAACACCAGCTCCTTCTGATGATAGTCTAATTATCAGGACTATTGGGTAATGCATCTGCTTATTAGCACTGACAAGAAAAGCAATGGTAATATAAAGGGCCTTGTTGTGTGCAAACAGAATCTGTTTCTTCTAATGTTTTTTAACCTGTCCGGACACTCAGAAAACACAGCCTTGAGTGTGATGGTGTTTCAGTAAATTGTTGCTTCATAAAAGTATGTTTGATTCCATGTGGACTTTAGCTCTTACATTTCTCTTTCCATCATCCTTCTAAAATTTCAAGGGAACAGATTATTAGCCCATATTTAATTTATCTAAGCATTGTTTTGGCAACCCAATCCATTGTGATTTACTTGAGCATTTTAACTTAGATTTCATTCTCAGCTTGGCTGAATATGGCCAATGCAATTAAATATGAATAAACTGTCAGAAAGACTGCAGAAAACTCACATCATATGGGGATAGTTCATATACAGAAGACTCTTGTTTGGTATTCCTGACTCACAGATCACTCAGGGAAAACAAAAAACCCAAACTAAGTATTCAGGGGACTAGAGAGATGCTTACCTGGTAAATGGGTGTTCCAGTTGATGGTTGGTTGTTACCATTCTCTGCCAGCTATAAACAACACTGGAAAATGGACTACATGAGCACTCTCTTGTCCCTTTCAAAATTGGTTTATCCAGCCAGATAGTTTGAGTTGATCTACCTGATTTTTCCTCCTGTGGATGATTCACCACTCATGAGATCCCTTCAACTAGAACAACATTTTCTTGGCTGATGGCAGCAAAAAGCTGGCAACAATAATCTCTTCACCTAAGAGAGAAATGGTCAGAAGTGGGCAGATGCCCTTTTAGATGATCCAGAGTTTTTGGGGGTGATGGGCCTGAGCAGTTCCTGGCCAAAATATACCACCTACTCCAAATGCCAAGACCGAGCACTGGTAGAAAGATCCTCCCCAGTAATATAAACCCACTTCTTTCAGATGTTAATAGACTAGGCAAGTCCTTCAACAAGCATCTTGAAATTAAGAGGACATTATACAGCAGGCACCTCCAGAGAGTCACTCACTGTCAAGAAAAGACGGTTAGAGCATTACCATCCAATACAACAATATAAAAATACAAGGAGGTAGGGTTAGCAGTTATTGTTTTTCATTATCTAGAAATTGTTATCAGTTATTGTTTTTCACTATTTTGTGGGAGATAAAATAGTTGCAATCCATAAATCTGTGAACCCTGAACACTGAATTCACTACAGAAAAGAAAAATCCTTCCCAGGGTAGGGTATATTTTTAAGGTACCTCGGACACTTAATTCTTTAAAGTAAAAATGTTCACTAAGCTAAGAACAGATTATTATTACAAGCATTTTGATAGCATCACAAGTAAGTGCTGCTCTACAAAGGCTTCTTTGGGCAAGCACTGAACAGGCCATAAAATTCCTGCCTTGAGGAGACTGAAGTCGAATCATTTACTCTCGAAAACAATTGTGATACACTACTGTTCTTTACACAGCTTAAAAGATGTGTAGCCTAATAACCAGAGTAAATAAATGGCTGATTTGGCAGTCCTTTCTTGTCCAGAAAGCAATAGAGTCAGCCATTAGGATATATAGCTTAGAAATATAATGGGGTGCACAAAAAGGTCACTAAATATTTTCATATAAGTTTAAGAATCTTAATAACATTCAATTAGTTTGAACTAGCCTTTTTTTCCTCACCTCATTCTCTCTCTCTCCTCCCCCCAACTTTATTGTTTGGGGGGTTTTTTAAATCATTCCTTTCAGCAGATATTTGTAATATCTTAATACTTCTAGCAGAATCTGTGATTTAAAAAAAAAATTAAAACATGACACTAGTCATAGATGTAGTCAGTGAACCCAGGAATCCCTTTCTGCAGCACTTTTGGAGTAAGTAGAAGTAAGCCCACCATGGCAAGATGCAGTGGGGTCCCTGCAATGATTCCTCAGCAGGCCCTACTCCCCCTTCCTCTCCCACTCCCACTGAGGCACCAAAGGGTTTCCAGGGTATTTTTCAGCTAGCACTTCTCACCCATTGACAGGATCGCCACTTCCACACCTCTCTCACGCAGCTCTCCCATGGTGCTTAGTCCTACCCAGACACCCTTTTCTGTATCTTGAGCTACTGTCTTGAGCTATAGGATGAAGGCAGACTGCTACACTGTTGCCTTTATTCTGGTTATGTCTGAACAACAAAAGCCTCTCCTACACCCACACTGTCCTTCATCACTGAAAAATTGTTTCCCTGGTTACAAATGTAACCTTTCTGTTATATTTGTTTGAAACTTTGAGCTTTGCTGTGTGATGTTCAAATACATGCAACCCTCACCTTCTGTTCTCTTCTCAATTTGCTTTTGTGACATTTTTTCATTTCCTTTCATGTAGAAAGGGATTACTACTCTGACAGCTCTTCTATGATAGCCCCTTCAGGCTGCACAAAACACTTTCTCACACAGATTAGACTGCGCCAAATGGTGCTGTTGTTGTTGCTGCTACTGCTGCTGCTGCACGCACTGATGGGTGCCCACTCACCATGGAAGTCACGACAACGCATGCCGAAAAAACACCAGGGCTAATAGGACAGGAATAAACTTTGCTCCTGCAGCTATATAGGAAACAAGGAATAGGATCAAAGCAGCTGAACACTGAAGGGGTTCATACTCCACCTCATTCTAAATAACTAAGACTTATTTCAAAGAGCAGTTAGAAAGGATGCAAAATGGAAGGAGAAAAAAGTGGGCTGGAGACATCCAGAAAGTACTTTTAATAGCCTTTGGAACAAATTAAGATCCTTGTCTCTGGTTGCTTGACATGAACATCTTTCTCCTACAGACAAGGTCTGCATAGAACCACTTGCAAAGGTGAGGAAGCTACGGATGATTCATCTAGAACAGAAACACTGATGTGGTCAGAGTTGTTTATTTGGCTTTACAACATCCTGCCTTTTTTAATTGCAAGGCCTCTCTGTGTCCTCCCAAGATACCACCCACCTCTTCTCATGTCTGTGTACTGTATCTGAAGGTGATTTGCCTCCAAGAACAGGGAAGAATTTTGCAGCAATGTTAGTGGTGCATTACTTGCACTAGTGTTCTCACTATTACTGTACTAGTGGGATAGGACTGCAAAATGAAAATGTGTCATGGCACAAAAGAAATGATCATGTATGCTCTACATGGTATATTTTATTTTCTATTTACCTTTGCAATGTCTCTTGCTGTTCTTGGCCCAGTTTCTCCTTTAAATTACAGGATTGTTTGGGTTTGCATTTTTTTTTCCATTTTCACAGTTTTGTAAACGTGTCTCTCTGCATTCACTGTCTCTGGTGACACTCTGCTAAACAATCATCTACTTCTCTGTGACTGGCAGTTTCTCCCAAAGCCATTTACATACCTTTGTTAATAGCTCTTCTCCAGCCAAAACACATGAATTTCTCTACAGGCCATAATTATTTCCACTTTTAATCCCCAACACCAAACAAACTACTGAGGTCTTTAGGGATTTTTGTTAATCTTGTTTTCTCTTGTGGAGAATCTTGTTTGTCTCAATAGCAATTAGCTTTTACTGTCTACTTCCCTCTTCTCTTTCACTTTGTCTTCCTCTTAGATATTATTCCATTGCACTACAGACTCTTCTGTGTGTTTGGAAAGTACCTAGCATGTCATTGTCACTGCCCATCATTGTGACTGCTGTAAGAAAAAGATCTTAATTTATTGCTTAGGAAATATCATGCCACATTATTTCCTGAAATTTGTACAATCATATGGTCACCTGAGTCTTGCCAGTCAACCCACTAAAATTCAGGAGAAATACATAAAGGACAAATTACATTTGTACCAAGTTCAGTCAGTCAAGTAAATATCTTACTATCATAACCATCTGCACTTGGTATCAAGACTCTACCCTTTAACACTTCACTTTTAAGTGCAGGGTATCCAAACAGAAAGATTTCTGAGAAACATCAATAGTTCTATAGAGACATGCCCTAATCTTTCCTTTTTAATTTTATACAGATTTATTTATAAATAAGATCCAAGAAACAGCTACTAACTGTACTTCTTTAGTTGAAACAGCCTGTCAAAGGTAACTTAACTGAAGAATTTTGGCTTAGATTTAGGAGGGTGTTGTGAGCCCCCAATTTACTTTGAACAAAAAAGTTTTGCTGTATTCAATGGCTTGGGTCATCCTTGCTATGAACAGCCCAGGCTAATAACAGTCAGTAACACTCCAACTCCCCACTCCCTCACTTGATGCTACTCTTCTACAGGAATTCTCTTTAAAACAAATTCATTGAAGAGCAACATTTTCATGTGTCTGAGTAAATTAGAGTCAATGGAATCATAGAATGGCTTTAAATGGAAGGGGCATTAAAAATCATCTAATTCCAACTCTCCTGCCCTGGGCAGGGATACCTTCTACTCGTCCAGGTTTCTCAAAGCCTCATCTAGCCTGGCCTTGAACACTTCCAGGGATGGGGCATTGACATCTTCTCTGGGCAACCTGTTGCAGTGTCTCATCAAAATGACAATAAAGAATTTCTTCCTAATATCTAATCTAAAACTGCTCTCTTTCAGTTTAAAACTATTACCCTTGTCCTATCACTACATGCCCTTGTAAAAAGTCTCTCTCCAGCTTTCTCCCAGCAGGCCCCCTTTAGGTACTGGAACTACCACTGCTCTAAAACCATGTCAGCCTTCATAAGAAATCCAGCAAGTGCTCCTCACCAGCTCAGCGACTTCCTAGAAATCTACTCCTAGCAAGAACACGAGTCCTTTTAGTGCTTGTGTGCCCTGCCAGTTCACCAGCTCGTGTCTGCTGGACTGAAATGGCCCTACATGCTCAGCAGGTCAAGCTGGACTCCTAGCAGCCAGCAGCTCTGGAGCAGACTACAGTGCTCCACCAGTGCCTTTTATCATGTCATTTATAGCCTTTTTTTTTTCTGAGCTGCTCACACAGCTTGACTGTAGTTGGAAAATACTGAAGGGATAGAGTGGAAGTCCAGTAGGGAAGTCCCTATCTACCCGGGTTCACCCACTCCTCACACACATACTGGTGAATATTGTCTCAAGCGTTCAGCAAAAATTACTCTTTTTAACTCCAACTCGTCCATGCTCAAAGTTGATGGAATTTGGGAACTGTCTGCAGGAGGCAAACTTTGTCTTTCCATAAACAAATATGTGATAATTGGAGGAAGAACGTGCTGGATAAGGACTCTAACTGATGAGCACATTCAATCCAGCCTGGGTACATTTTATCTTTGTCACCGTGACGGATTAACTTTCCTTTTGTTCAGGTTTTGGTTTGGGGAGGGAGGTTTGTTTTCCTTTGGGATTTTGGTTCCATTTTATTTTGGGTTTGGTTTTAGGTTTGTTTTTTGGGGGTTTTTTGTTTGGTTAGTGTTTGTTTTGGTTTTTGTTCATGTTTTGTTTTGGGTTTTTTTGTTTGGGTTTTTTTGTGTGTTTGTCTTAAATAAATGCTTGGGAATAGAAAAGAAAGAACTCCCTGAACAATTTCTGCTTTATCAAGTACCATTCAGGCCTGAAGCAGCATGCATTAGTGTTATTTTAGGACATTACATAGCAGAATATGTACTTCCTTTGCTGTTAAACATGTGCAATTTAATGGAATAAGCATTTAAAAAAGATTAGATTTGAAATGCCAATTGAAACACAGGAAGATGCAGCAAAATTCTTTCCCCTGACAAGGAAAATGCTACAAAAACAACTACTTTCATATCATTCTAAATCAGAGAAGTATCAAAAGCATCAGACAGGCTTTAAAATATCTGGGGCATGACTTTCAAATATAGAATTCACCTAATTAATATCAAGCAAAATACCTTTTTTCCCAAAAAGTAACATAACACTGCCATCGGCATCTAAGGTTCAAACTAGGTTAGATGTGGCTGAAACTTCATTATAGTTCCTGTTTTGTGAACACTGGCTTTCAGTATGTTTTGGAGAAAGCAGCTGAAGCATCACTTGATTTTATCAGTGTTTACTTATCAGCTCTATGATATCTGCAAAGCAAGAACTAAAAAGTTTAGCTGATGAGTTCTTGTCAATTGCAATGTAAAAAATGAAAGGAATTCACCAGCTCATATTTTGGAATGAGAAATGATAAAGCAGCAGCTGCAGTAGGTGGAATGGTAAACACTCTCAGTATAATTGCTTTTTGATTTTTGGATCTCAACAAGAGAAAAAGTGTGCCTTTTCTTAATTACCTGGATTACCATAGTCTTTAAAACAGGTTAGAATTTAGAAAACTGTGTGAAGACAGTTCTTACACAAAACCAACTTATGTGCCTGGAATTCCAGCAAAGGCTTAGGACCCTTCCCAGGTAACTGCCCATAATGTTATCATCAGCCTGGTTGCACAAGACAGTGTGAGTTCTTTTCCATCTTCCTGCTGAGGTTCCAGACTAAGTCACTTTCTCTCCCATGTCTGTAGGATCCTCCCCAGAATATTACATCTCCCTATATTGTGATATTAAAGAGAAACTACACAGAAGTCCTCTTAATCTACTACGTCCACTTGCTTTTTCAGATGAATAGGTGACTTCAACACCTTATTCTCTCGTGTTGAAATTAATTAACTTTTCCACATACTGTGAGCACAATGTCTTGATCATAACACTGTAGACCTACATGCAATCCTGCTAATGATCGTGTCTCTGTGAAAAACTCAGCAGGATCTCAATGTCTTTTGGGGTGACACGGGGCAGAAAGAACATAAATAGTCATGCACGTGCTGGATGGAGAAAGATTCTCACTTCAGCCAAGTAGAAGAGAGTATGCATGGAAGAACATAAAGTCCCAGTGACCTCTCCAGTCCCTGATCCTGAATTCCTGCTTAGATCACACTCATAGTCATACCCATCCCCCCATACCCACAGGAACCTCTCCAAGGATTAAAGGGAGTTCCAGGGCTCCTTTGCACTTCCTCAAAGACCTCCTGCCAGCTACTAATCCCTGCCAGACCCCAACCTCCTCTTTCTGTTGGACATGGATGGAGACACACAGATGGTCATTTTCCAGTGTTTGCAGCTTCTCTGCTGTGTCGCCTTCGGGTGGCTTTCCTGCACTGCCTGCCACCAGTTTATCAGATAGAAATCAATGGTATTTAAACCAGGGCTAGAACTGATTAAGTAACTTTATTTTTCCTATACTATAAAACTTTTCATGAAGCTGTAACACTGGTAAATCTCTGGATTAATGCTAGCCTAGACAAGTCTAAATGAAACAACAGAAAATGTCTGCAACTGTTCTCTCAACTGATTTACACTCACTGGCAGAAGGGTACAGTCTTCCATTTTAAACCTTAATATGACCATTCTTTAATCTCCTTCTCTGTTAAGTACCTGAACGCTTATCTTGATGCCCATCACCAAACCACCTGATGTCCCACAAGATTATATGAACAATAATAAATCTCTCATCTTTCTCATCATGTAGTAGTTGGAACTTGATTAGGAATAATTTTAGGTGTTGTTACTCCTGTGTTCCCCTCAGGGAGCAAACAAGTCTTGTTGACTGAAACATTAGTAAACAGGATTATGACGAAACAAATCATCGAAGTAAAAGAGCTGGGGTGTGAAGCCCAAAGCATTTTGAGAAATGCGTTAGTCATATCTTGGAAATCAATCAAGAATTTTCTGGAAGGGGGACAGAAAGCTAGTGAGGTCAAAAGGCAGGCAGAACTAGCTGTAAATAACTTCCCTCAAGATAGCTGACTAACACAATGTGCATGAGCTGAAACTTGTTTATTTGAACCCCGTGAACCCTGTACACATTTCTGCTGGTTAAATTTCGTGGAGCTGGAAGCAGATGCAAGAGGTGAAGGTTACTCCCCAGTTAACAACAAAACGCAATGCTCTCCCACACCTCTCCACCAAGGGCTGGAACAGGGATGATCAAACAAAAATCCCTTAACCCCTGGGAAATACATTCCCCTGTGACAAGTGGGAATGGTCCTGAAAAACAGCCGGCATGTCCACCTTGGGTCATGTTTGCACACCAGATGTTTGGTACAGCCCAGGACTAATCAAGGAAAGGGAGATGGGACATGCTGCTTTGGAATTTCTCGTTTATTTCCCTCAGCATTTCCTCTTCCTCTTGTTTTCCTTCCCTGCCCATGTCACTCTATGACCTTGATACTTTTTTGCTGGAAATACATATTTTGGCAAAAACTACAGAGAAAAGAGCACTGGGCGCCAGTGAAACAACCTTGAATAAATGTGGAAAAAACCCCTAGCCGAAACAAAAACCACCCTCTTTAGAAGGAAAGCTTTAAACAATCTCTACAAGAGTAGGATCTTATTATTTTATGATTCTTTGTCCAGCCAGCTTCTCGATAGTGGATATTCACACATTTCATCAATGAGATTTATTCCTCTGCAGATATTATCTATATTCTAACATGTTTTCATTATGAATTGTAAGGAGGGAAATACTAGAATTGAGCACAAACAAAACTATTTCACTGCGTTAAGAAACTGCTCAAATCCCAGTACTAAAGCTGAGCTGTAATGAACATGTCAAATTAAAATTTCTGTAATACTCTAAGCCACCCCACGGCCTACTCCTGTTGCATCTGAAGTCGCTTAAAATCAGTTTGGTGATGTCTGCCCCACTTCGCAACTGAACTCAGAAGCTATCTAAAATTAGAAGCTGAATGAATTTGGTTCCAGCAACCTGAGGCAGATCTTTTCTTCCTGAGATTAAAACATCTCAAAACACCCCATTTCACTGTTAGAGTGAAAAGATTATTCATGTAGTCAAAACCATGACCAAAATTTTAACAGGAATAGGATGAAGGTTGTACATAATTACCAGCTGAAGTGAGAATAGTTTTTGAGTGCAGTTCACAGCAAGGTCACTACAAAACCACCTTTTCACAAAAACACATCTATCACTATGGTAGCGCCTCCTTTCCATTACTGTCATAGTTACGTACATTATTGGAAGGAAATAAATGTTCCCTGATGCCCATTCCTCTCTGGAAGGGGAGGAGGAAAATAGTACCTTTGTCATTTTTAGAGCTGATCCAAATTTCTTGCCGTAACTGTCACATATTAAGTATGTAAGTTTAATTGCCATTATCTCCAAATCAAAATACCTATTTTTTCCAGAAGAAATGCCAAACTGACATTGTTCTCTTTGAACTGCAATTTATATGTAATCTCATTTGACTATATACAAATATCAACTTGTAGGAGTTTCAGTACAGCAAAAACAATAAAGCCAACTATAAGAAAAACATTTCAGACAGTAAACTGGTTCCCCAAAAACATCAGTTGCAAATTAACAGTGATGACAAGACTAGAACTTTGTTATTGTTATTTCAAGAGATGATATTAGAGAAATACTAGGTTAATATTTATAGTGTAGGATAATTCAATGAGCTGCTTCAGGATGAATATGATAAGTCATAAACAAGCTTTGACTAATTATCAACTAGGTTAACAAAACATAGTGTGCGTGTGTGTTGTGTGTGTTGGATGAAACATACACTGTTATGAATGTGCCAGATCTGCAATACTGATTACTCATCTCTGCTTGCAGACAGACTGAAAGTACTTGCTGTCAAGTGTATGTGCCAATTAAGTCATAGAATCATAGAATATCCTGTGCTGGAAGGCACCCATCAGGATCATTGAAGTCCAATTCTTGGTCCTGTACAGGACATCCCAAGAGTCACACCATGTGCCCAAGAATATTGTCCAAACACTTCTGGAACTCTGTCAGGCTTGGTGCTGTCACCACTTCCCTGGGGAGCCTGTTCCAGTGCCCAACCACCCTCTGGGTGAAAAATCTTTTCCTGATATCCAACCTAAACCTCCCCTGACACAGTATCCTTATGGATAAGTAAAGAATATTGTCATTGGGGGTAATGGTGATCCAAATATTGCTGCTTCGTGAATAAATTTTGTTGGGTTTTTTAATAACTTCCTGTTCCCTTGTGTTACAGTAGCTTCACTATCCTAAGAAACTAGAGCATAAACTAAAAAATGCATGTCTACAATTTAGCTATTTTTAACCCAGCATCACCCCAAAAGAGTTCTGAGTTTCTCCACAGTGCTTCCTATGCAAGGTTTGCAGAATAAATGGCTTTGACAGCTCTCTGAGCCCACAATTGCTCCTCCAGTTGTACTTTCTGGTGTTTATCCCATAAAGGTCAAGGGATGTCATACACCTGCACTCACACTTGGTCACTGTATAGTTGTGTCTTCCTCTTCTGCAGTTACTAAGTTAAACCTACATGCCTCTGGTCCCCCCAGTCACACCCTGGTGATAGGCCAGACACAATTCCTTTCCTGGCACCACTATCAGTCAGGAACTACAACTGGATACAGATCATTGCACTCACCATTTTAAAAATGCTTTCCACTTAACTTCTACTAACAGTTTGTGGAACCACAGAAACCGGTTAATAGGATGGGCTTATATGATCTGTTGCAGGGAAAACATCCACACTTCTACAATATTGTTTCAAAACAACTGGAACATTCTGTTTAGAGGAATTTTGCACAACATGAAGGCAGCACCCCTAAGAATCTTCACTGGGTTCCAGAGTCCGTTGATGTTTCTCTTCCTGACAGCATTATAGGAGTGAAAAAGAGTCAGATTCTTAAAAATGTTGGCATCTACAGATGAATTAGCAGTGTAAAAGTTTTGAGACCCTCAAATTTATACCTGTGGAGGTTGAGGAATCAAAGACACCATTCCCAGGGCAGACAGTTCCTGAATTCTGAGAGTTACCAGAATGAGATTTCAGTAAAAGCATTTTCCTTCCTTCTGCTGATGCCTTGCACTTGGCTGAGGCAAGTCATGGTGAGAAGAAGAGGGGTTCCAGCTCCAAAGCTGCATCCCAGGAAACAGGTGACCAGTGCCTTTGGTTCCCCAGCTCTCAGACCACCTGCACACATGATCATGCTACAGTCTCGTTCAATCACTTTTACTACATCTATTTATATAGCAAAATTGTTAGTCTAACTAGTGGAAGATGGCAAATAGTTCTTACCAAGCAGTGAGCTCTGTCAACTGTTTATAAGTCTTTTTAAAGTAGTACAACCTTGCTTTGACTTTCAATAGAAAAGCTTTGGGTTTGAACAGACTTCCAAAATATTTAGAACCTCACAGACTACTTATACTGGTTGAAAATGACCTCTGAAAACCCAAATTTTTGTTGTGGGTGTATTCCAAAAGAAGTACTCCAGATTTAAAAGTGGAAAGAAATGATTGAATAGGTTATGTTTCAAATTTTACAATTATTTTCAATGTAGAAAAAGTGCTGGAAAAAAATGCTTCCTGGCCTAATGTTTTGCTTTTTCAAAAGCGTAAGGCCCAGTCAAGGTCAGGAAAAATAAAATTTAAAAAAAATCCGAAAAACGTCTGTTCAATTTTCAAACCAAAAGGATACAGCTGTAGTAGTATGGGGATGATATTGTCTTTTTCTTCATTCTAACCAGTACCTGTTCAGAACAGGACGTCAGACTGCACAGCTGCAAGATCCATGCCATAGAGGACAGCCTGTAGTCAGTATCATGAGTGTACTTTATCCATGAAATCATCCCACTAACCTTAAGGGGACAACTCATTTTCTAGGTTGATCTATATTCTTCAGTGTTTGCACAGTTTGTGTTAAAAATATCTGTTGAGGGAGAAATAAATTATTAATGAATTATCAGCCTCAATTTGCCTTCTATATTTGTCAAGCAGAGCTATGTTTAAAGACTTAGCCTTTCACTGTGCTTATGGATAACACATATCCGGGATTGTAGCATGCAGAAGGACAGCCTTCCACAGAAGGAGGATAGAAGGAGGAGGAAAAAACTCTCTTTCTTGTAGAACAGGAAATAACACACATCTCAGCTAGTAATTTAATGAGAAGATTTGTCTTTTTTGCAGTAAAGTTTCCTCATGCAATTATTTTCACCTTTCTCCAGATCAATTTAAGGACAAGATCATAATTTTAAATTCCTAGCATCCAGATCAGTTCAGCCTGGAAAACTGGAATATTTTGGCACATGTATTTGCTTCAAGATTAACAGAAGAGATAACATATGAACATTGGGGCTTGCAGAAGACTAAAAGTAAAGTTTGTTTCAAAACCTGAAAAGGTGGCAGCTTGATGGAAGAGTGGAACAGGAATCATCACCTCCTTAGTGACACTGATTTCTTTGCTTACTTTCTTGCCTGCTATTTGTCCATTTAAACACCCTGTCATTGCCAGGTTATTTTGCAACAGAGGAACCTTGGATCAGCTGAGAAAGTAAACACTTGCTCAAACATGCACATTTTCTGACTATTAGCAGACCAGAATTTCTGGACATGAGTGAATGACATCACACAGGAGACACTAAATAATCATAACACACTTATTTCTGCTGTCTTTCACCTCAAAAGGTACAGCACCACCTGTCTGGCTAGCAGCTTATGGCAGTAGGCTGACAAGCAAGCTGTTGATAATGGCCTGCAACTCAGCCAGGCAGACAGGACCCAAGCCATGTCATACAGTGTCCCTTCCAATGGGACTGCATCCCCAGCTGACCCTCAGGAGTATTTCAGTCATTAGGCAGCTGTGGGTAGTCTCCTGATCCCATGAGATGCCATGCAGATTACTGTGGGGTGACAATGTCTTCTCTTCTTTGAAGTGAAGGTGTAGATGTACAAGTGCCAACTAACTCTGCACACTCCCGCAGACCCTCATCCCATCCTGTGACTTAATTCTTTCTTCCTGATCCCCTGATGGACTCTGGGGATCCAGAATAAAGCTGTTCCTTGCTATCAGCACAGGTTACAATAATATGGACTGAAATGGTCCGTGTTCAAAACTACAACTCTTACTCCGCATTCCCAAATCACGTAAAAGCTCGGGGCCTTGTTTGACCTATAAGTAATTTTTGTTCATGCAGGTACACCCAGAATCATGTCTGATTTAATGATGGGTATTTAGTTCCTTGTGTATGCACTTATTACAGAGATCCTTGATTTTATGAAGGAAATCAGCTTTTTTGTTCCTGAGGAAGAAAAATAGTAATAGTGTAAACACAAAGAGTTTAAAGCTAGAACAAACACTCAAGGAAGCCGAAGTATATTGCAGTTGTACTGTTACTTAGAGGTCTTTTGATTTTTGAATGCAAGTCAACACTACAGGGCTGGCACAACCATTGCACTAAAAAGTGCAGCACCATCTCTCAGGAAGGAAAACAATGAGTTCTCAAAAAGGTGCATTTTTTTTCCCTTAGTGTCAATGAGGCCCTGCAGGCTGAAATGTGCCCATGTTTGATGGGTTAAGGACTTTACTCAAGTGGTTCTTGGCAGGTGTGAAATACCTGCTGAAAACAATCTCATCTGTAAAACTGCACCAATTTGGCTGCACCACATTTTCTCTCCATGTACCATGTGCTAACTGATGGAATGTGAATCACAAGAATTAAAGATCAAGAATCTATGATCTCATCCACCCTTCTGCTACCAGGCCAGTCTTTCTCCCTGACATATATTCAGCACTACTTTCAAGTCCTTTTATGAAAGGTGCATACAGACTTCCACCAATTCTTTGCCAATGCACAAGCCTAATGCTTCCCCAATTAGAAAACCTTTTCTAAAGTGCAGCTTTTGCTTAATTTCATGGCATTATCTCCTTGGCCTGTCCTTGGTAAATTCTATATACTTTTAAGTCTCTTTCCTTTTTTTTCCACTTCTGCCACATCATTCCTGCCGAATGCCACAGCAAAGGAGCAGATTTGCAAAGGTGACATTTTTTAGCATCCTCAAAATTTTTCAAAGCACTCCTATACAGAACCACATGGCTGCTGGTGAGGAGCTATTAAGAGGAAATGCAGAATTATACAAAAGTGCAGGGACAGATTTCTCCTAGTGGAGGCATGACCCAACCATTACTGATGGACTTTCCTGAATGTTGCTACATCTCATGCAGTCTGTTTATGAAAGGCTAAGAAGAAGTTATAAAAAAACGCACAATAAGTCAAAATTTGAGGTTTTCTCTTGCTGTTTAAGCCTTCCTGTAATGGAAACTGAAAGATTCCTGTAACCAGACAAGTCTTCTGCATTCTTAAAATGTCAGTTTCATCCATGGGTAATTGCATGTGTTGGTTACAAGTATGGAGGTAGCTTCCTGTATAATGTATTTTCTGTTACAATTTATACCTGTTCCTCAAACTGAAATTGCATGCCCTGCAAAAATGTCCCACTTAGACCATGCCAGTTGCTCAGTATGCTGAAGCCCAGTGTAAAGAACCAGACTCTAGATTACCTTCCTACCTGAACCTCTTTTCTCCAACTACAAAGGTGACGCTGCCATACAAATCAGAAGCACTTGTGTGGTTTAACATTTGCCCTCAGGTGATTCAGGGTATTTGATTTAACTGAAATCTTAAGTTAAAGATCCATCCTCTTTCTTCATGAAAAAAGTTGCCCTACCTGACAAACAGGAAGGTAAGATAATCTTACTACTCAATAGTTACCTTCTAAATTACACGGTGGCCTCGGGGGGAGGCTCAGAATCAGGGCTGATCATTTTCTGACCATATCAGGTCACAGTACACCCACTAGTGCCAGGCAGTCTGAGTAATGAGCCTGAGTAATGCCCCACATTTTGCTGTTACTGAATGTCAAGCTGGAAACTGATGGTGAGCACTCAAAGCTTGTTTTAATAGCTTAACAGCGGACAGTATTGTCTCACAGAATCAGAAAAATGGAAGATAGGAAAGCCATTTTTGTTTGTCCAGTCTTAAGTTATCTTCTATCAACAAATCCACTGCACATATGAAAGCAAGACAGTATTTTTTTCGTGAATCTCAAGAACACTATATTAGAGAATCACAGAATATTCTGAGTTGGAAGGGACCCACAAGGATCACCAAGTCCAACTCTACAGTGACTGGCCTGCACAGGGATCAAACCCACAACCCTAGCATTATTAGCACCATGCTCTGACCAACTGAGCTAGATTTTCTAGTTTATGGCTGTCTCAAATCAGTTTCTCCCACTTTCTCTGAAGAGTTATATCTGATCTGTTACTGCCAGAGCTCTGTCAATAAAGCAGTCATCACTAGTACTGAGCAGTGGCAGTTTCATGAAGAATTTTCATGTTTTTTTCTTTTGAATGGCCAACAACCCAAAATTTCAAAATTCTTCAGAAAGGAAATTCAAGAACCTGGGGAGGAAGGCTTGGAATGCTCAAAATATCTTAAAATATTACTGTATTACTGTCAATTTTTCAACTGCTATATTGAATTATACATAAGATAAAATACATTGTACACATACTTAAGAGAGAGAAAGGTATTTATGACACACTGTAACTGTTCTACTTAAATATTAATAGGGAGATCTTCATGTGATTCAAAGATTTTCCTGTTCACTTTGTTTAAGAGAAGTGCCAGCCAGCAAAATAGGCTTGATTTCTTCTGAACTTTGATATTAACACACTTTTGCTGCACATTTTCTAACAAAATGCTTGTCAGAAATGTAGTCTGGCACCTTTTATGTTTGCTTTGCTCAACCACAGTAAATGACATCTAGACATATGCTAAATACATTCCTATTTTTTTCCTTCCATGTATACTAAAGTATGTACAATGTACGCCCCTCAGTGGACTCCAACATGTTCTGAATGTAAGTATAAATATTTTCCAAGTCATCAGACACACAAACTTGTTGTGCACACCTCCCTAAAATACATTTTATTTAAGAGAGAGAAAACCACATTGTGTTCTAGTTTAAAAGCAGGGAAGAGGTATGGGCAGAAGTTTTTTAATCAATTCTGAATGGAAGAAGGAGGGATGCTCTGCTGCCTTTCAATAGACACTTGTGCAACACCGCCTGTAATTTTATGGCTCTACAGAGACTTGTCACATTTCCAAGTGTTAAGTACTGGGGTTTTTTTTAAATACAGTTCCCTAAGGGACTGTGAGTACTGCTAGGGGTCACAGAAGAACTGCACTGACAGCTGTAAGAAATGTTCAGCCATTAGCATGGAGTTAAACAGTGCTGATATGGTAGCTTAGGGTCCACCTTTAATTGTTTATACTTACGATATTTTTGTAAGAGTCCAAGCAAGTTGTATGTTCCTGAGGAAACAGAGAGAGTAGCCTTGGAGGATGAAAATTGCCCAAGGTTTTATTTTCTCATGTTGTCAGTTCAAGGAAGGACAGTAAAGAGCCCTGAACTTTGAAAATGTGTTCAGATTTTAATAAATGAACAATCATTTTCAGATCCGGGGCTAAGGTTGAGTATTAACCAGATATTTCAAGTTTCTAATTTCTGTATTTCTCTCCATTCCTTTAACAGAGGTACTCATTACTGCAAGATCATAGTGGTTATACCTGCTTCCTCTTACCCAGGGAGTTACATGAGAAAGATACACCGTGTCTTCATATTTTGCACCATTAAATAGCAAGGCATCAGCCTGCAATCTAGTTTACAAAAAGCTTTGTGTTAAAACATTGCACAGCAAATCTTTAAGGTTTGGGCTGCTAAGCTGCACCAAACAGGTCTGCCTGCACACCTCATGTACATGAAAAACAGATTATTGCGTACTGCATTATTTTTATTCATCTGTATTTTGGTAATGAGGACAATGTACTTGGCATCCACTCACCACACACAGAGAAAAGACAGTTTGAACACACACATGCACACACATAGTCTTCTTTCATGCAGCTGGGGAGAGTATTGAAATTGTGGTCTTACATAATGTACAGCAAATAAGTAAGCAGCAGCTAACTGTAAGACAAAAAGTAATTTGATCTCACATAGTCAAACTGAGTAAATATAGCTGCTCTTTATTAAATTTTGGGTTTCATTACAAAGAAAGCTGGACAATGGCATGAAGATGAGAAAATTGTGAAGAGAAGAAAGGAGTTTGCTCCCCATTGTTACTATAATCTCAGCATTGTCTCTATCAGTGCCCAGAGTAGCAGTCTGGTTTTATTTTCATGCCCTTAAATTAATATTTCCCTCACTTAGCTACTTGTATTGGGTTTGCATAGCCAAGCTTTTGTAGCAGCGGGCTACAGGGGTGGCTTGTGTGAGAAGCTGCCAGAAGCTTCTTCCATGTCCAACAGAGCCAATGCCAAGAGGCTCCAAAGGCCAACATGCCACTGGCCAAAGCTGGGCCAATTAGAAATATGGTAGTGCCTCGGTGATAACACATTTAAGAAGACAAAGACAAAAAAAGTCATTGCACAGTTATAATTGCAGACAGAGAAGAGTGGGGTGAGAATATGTGATGGGAACACCAGGGTCAGTGGAGAAGGAGGGGGAAGATATGCTCCAGGCACCAGACAAGCCCCACACCAGAGCAGGGGGATGCCTGAGAGGAGGCCCGTGGAGAGAGGAGCCCACACTGGAGCAGCCTGTCCTTGAAGGACTGCACCTCGTGGAAGAGTGACCCATGCTGCAGCAGTTTGAGGGGGACTGTTGCCCTTGGGATGGACTCACATCAGAGAAGTTCATGGAGAACAGTCTCCTGTGAGAGGAACCCATGGTGAGAAGGGGAAGGACTCCTCGCCCTGAGCAGCGAGAGAAACAGTGATGAACTGACCATAACCCCCATTCCCTGTCTCCCTGCACTTCTGGGGGAGGAGGTAGAGCTGGGAAGGAGGGAGGCATGAGGGGAAGGTGTTTTTAAGGTCTGTTTTACTTCTAATTATCCTGCTCTGATTTTGTTAGCAATAAATTCAATTAATATCTCTAAATCTAGCCTGTTTTGCCTGTGATGGTATTTGGTGATTGATCTCTCCCAGTCCTTATCTCAACTCATGAATTTTTTGTTATTATCTCTCCCCTGTCCACCTGCAAAGGGGAGTGAGAGAGCTGCTTTGGTGGGTGCCTGGCATCCAGCCAGGGTCAGCCCACCACCAGTGATGAAGAAAAAGAATTGTGACACTTGTGCAGCAATAATGAAACAGTGAGATAAATATCCTGTATTTTCCAGCCAGTTGCTTACAGACTTTCTGAATTAGTGTTCAGGAAATTGGCAGTCTGCTGACCCAGCAGCATCTCTGAGTACAGCAGTGGTGCTCAGCCAGCCTGGCAGCTCAACCTCTGTACCCTGACACGGCTCTAACTCTGGTCTGTGGCATTTTATGACAATATACAAATCTTGCCATTTTGTAGTTAGGCCATAACTTGGAACAGAATTGGGAAGCCAACACAGTTTATAATTAGTCTAGGATTAGTAACTAATTCTAGGTAGCTTTTTTCTGAGGTATTTTGGTAATGTTAAAGGACTTAACCACCAGCTTATAAGTGGAGCTTTGGTGCAAAAAGGCAGGGGTACACTCAGACTGCTGAATGCCTATATAATATTATTTGCTAAAGAGAAGCTAAATTCTAGGGTCATGGTCAGAATTATTCTAGTTTGGGGATCATATAAAATCAGAAAACAAATTCTCTAAAAAGTAGTCTAGAGCAGTTGCAATGAATATGTACATCTCACTTGTGCAACTCCATTTATTTCAGTGACACCAACCCAAGCCAACCCAAGAAAATTACTTAGAACTTGTCTACTTGTTTGAGTTAAATCAGTATTATGTACTTCATGGTAAGCATACCATCTGAGCAGGCACACAGTGGCAGCACTCCAACAGCTTTCATTTTACAGTGAGTTGGTGCTTTCAGGCAACGAAGGTTTCCTCTGATGGTTTCACTTTGTTACAACAGTGCTGACCTCCGTTCCTGGTGGCATTTTCCTAGTATTCGCATGTAGGCCATGGAGCAACTAAAAAATGCTATGCCCCACCTTAGGATCACACAAGAAAAACCCTGGGATGTTCTCCTGCCATCTCATGATCCGACTCTTTAGAAGAGCCAGTGTCAGTGGGCAGCCACAACCACCAGAAAGGCAGCCCATACTTGTCTGATAGGCAGGCAAATGCACTACACACATGGTGTGTGTACACTTGATGTGACACTCGTCACTGCAACCTGGCTGCAAGCCAAGAATTGTGCTAGTCAGCAGCTGTGACCATGGCTTTAGGGGCCTGCGCTGGTTTTGCCTGGGGTAGAGTTCATTTTCTTCAGAGTGGCTGGCATGGGGCTGTTTTGTATTTGTGTTGAACACAGGGTTGATAATACAGAGATGTTTTTGTTCTTGTTGAGCAGAACTTACACAGAACAAAGGCCCTTTCTGGTTTTCATCCTGCCATGCTGGTGAGAAGATTGGGGATGCATGGGAAGTCACAGGTCCCTCTGTCTCCTCTCCAGCTGCACAAGAAAGACAACAAGCATGAGACCAAGGAAAGAGAAGCCTGGGTACCTGCTTCAGCAAGGACAACACAGAATAGCTTCATTTGGCACATTGTGGTTCTGGAAGCAGTAAGGAGACGCCAGGGAGAAGAGAGCAATGCATGGTTGCAGAAGACACAGATCTTTGAGCTTCAGCGACAGGGACATACACATAGGAGAGTTCCTGCAAACACATAGAGCACCTGGAAGTTCATGATGTTCCATTGGTGCCTGCAGGTGCTAATTAATACAGTGCTGATAGCCTGACAAGCAGGACTCTTATGAAGAAGGTGAGCTCATCTCTTGAATCACAGTTATTGCCACTGTTTTCCCCTCGGCAGTCCTCAAGACAGCTACTGACTAGCTTTATGGACATTACTGTGTATTTTCCTGTCTTCTGAATCTTCCTCTTTTCTCCCAACTATGACAGATGATGAAGACTTGATTATACCAGGAACTAACAGTCACCAAAACGGATGCAGGGGAAACACAGAGCACGTTTTGGGAAAAAGTGATCCTTGATGTGTAATATCAACCTCAGAATCCAGTCCTGAAGAGTTGGCACCAGTATTGTCTGAAGCAGTACAGGATGCATTGCAGAAAGAGAAAGACACCAATTTTCCAGGCAGTCTCAGTGCATTAGGAGATGCCCCTTCCTAAAGGAGAATTGCTGGGGATATGGTACCAGGGACATCTCACACAGACATGAAGACATCCATTTGGCAAAAGAGACTTTGGCTAGCATATTGGGTCAGGTGTCCTAGTTCATGGGGTGTGAACCACTAGCCAAGGCCTCCTGAGAGACGCTTTTGTTGCACCTTCAGTGTGCCTTACTGAAGTCACATATTTAAACACATTGGCTTAAAGAAAGAGAGACTATTCTCCATGGAATTTGCCCTCATGC
>QWTY01031778.1:0-22737 GCA_008033365.1 Pseudorectes ferrugineus
TTGTGTGCAGTGTAGGGTGTCACAATATAAAAAAGACTTAAAGCTGTCAGAGATTGTCCAGAGGAGGGCCACGAGGATGGTGAAAGGTCTGGAGGGGAGGCTGTATGAGGCGTGGCTGACATCACTTGGTGTGCTCAGCCTGGAGAAGAGGAGACTGAGGATAGACCTCTTTGTGGTCTACAAGTTCTTCATGAGGGGAACCCAGGACAGGTAGCAATCTCTTCACTCTCATGACCAGTGACAGGACTCGAGGAAATGGCCTGAGGGTGAGTCGGGGAGGTTTAGGCTGGATATCAGGAAAAGGCTTCTCACCCAACAGAGTTCAAGAAGGTTTTGGACAACATTCTCAGGAACATGGTGTGATTCTTGGGAATGGTCCTGTGCAGGGCCAGGAGTTGAACTCCATGATATGGATGGGTCCCTTCCAACTCAGTATATTCTGATTTCTATTCTCTTTTGTGAACTGCAAGTAGTATCAGAGCAGATTTGTAAGGAACAGAGTGGGACAAGTTTAACTCCAGGTCTCAAACCTTTTCAGGAATCATAAGATACATAAAGAAAGAAAATATTCTGTATGAGGTTTGGGTTCATGTCTTTTCTTATAAGTTGATAAAAAAAAAAAAAATCTATATGTTTCACGAATATTCCATTAAAGAAAAAGAAAAACAAACCAGAATTTGGTAGAAAATTCCAGTGCACTTGGATGAGGATTCCAGCATAACAGTATGACAGTTTTCATACTCACTGCATAGTATTCTCCCTTAAGAGGTACGATGCCTGGGCAGAAAAACTGAGTTCAAACTACATTTAGTCTTACACATTTCTTGCCTGCTCAACTGCACATGGCCTGTTTTATTCCAAGCTGTGCGTGGGGAAATTTCATCCTGCAGTTTTCAAAAGATAGGAGACATGAACCTTCTGGTGAGTCCTACTGAGAGAAATTAGGGGCTTGAAAGTAATGGGAAAGGATGTTAGAAACTAATGAATTCCCTCAGGCATTTCCCACTCTCCCTCTGAGGATGTCTGTACCTGGCATTGTTATCCACATACTGATTCATAATTACTGTATTTCCATGGGCTCTCATTGGTGTTGTCAGTTAAATACTGATATAGCTAAGAGGGCTACACCATATGGTGGCATTGCTGCGTTGGGTACAGTTAAATACAGAAGCGATGTCAGTTGCATGTATGAAGCCATATTTTTAGTATTCAGAATGACAACATAGGCCAGATTTTTCCAAAACTCTTACTCTCATCAGAGTTTCAAAACAGGGGTCAGATTTTCAAGTTTTCAACTTGCAGCTCCTTGTACTGGGACACTAATTGTTAGATTTTTCAGAAGAGTTTTTCAATCAAAAGTACTATGATCTTTTGATTATGTTAATCTGCTATGACAATGACTGCTGAGATGCTGCAGTTTCCCTATGGTCTGGAGATTTTTATTTCATGTAAATGTAAATTTAGCTATTCATGGAGTCAGCTGGGCTTGTTCTGCCTCTGCTCACTTACAGACGTGTAACTCCATGGGCATAAGTCCTGCATACACTGATCTAAGAGGACAATCAATTACATATGCAGGAAAACTTCTAGAGGGAGCAGAAAGACCAGTATGACCCTTCTGTGAACGTCATTACAAATTCCCAGCCACTAGCTCTGTTTACTTCTCTTAACTGAGTTGAAATTTTTTCAGTAAACATTGTTCAAAGTGGAACTCTGTTTTTCTATAAATGTGATAATAGGAGATGATGAAGAAGATGGGAAGAGGAGACTCAGGGGTGATCTTATTGCTCTCTACAACTACCTGAAAGAAGGTTGTAGCCAGTGGGGAGTTGACCTGTGCTCCCAGGCAACCAGCAGCAGGACAAGACGACATACTGTTAATATGTACCAGGGCAGGTTTAGGTTGGACATTTGGAAGAATTTCTTCACAGAAGGATATTGATGATATTGGTGACTAGATATTGGGATGGACTGCCCAGGACAGTGGTGGAGTAACCGTCCCTGGAGGTGTTTAAAAAAGACTGGATGTGACACTCAGTGCCATGATCTGGT
Source organism: Pseudorectes ferrugineus (assembly GCA_008033365.1). Classification (NCBI taxonomy): domain Eukaryota; kingdom Metazoa; phylum Chordata; class Aves; order Passeriformes; genus Pseudorectes; species Pseudorectes ferrugineus. The sequence goes on from QWTY01031778.1 coordinate 2,053, forward strand.
TGACAAGGTGGTGTTCAGCCACAGGTTGGAGGTGATGATCTCAGAGGTCTTTTCCAGTCTAATTGATTCTGTGATTACTACATGTCATTCTATCTAAACAAGAGAAAAAAGATATACATGAAATAAAATAGTTGCCTAGTGGGTACTTTGAAAGTATGTGATTGTTCTTAACAAATGTACATGTAAACTTTAGTCCTCACTGAATTATCAAAATAAGAATGTGACCAGTGCAGGTATTGTAATATTTAGGATAAACTTATGATCCTTAGTTAGACAGTTAATTTCAGAATCTGTCACTATTTTTCAGATCTATCTGATTCCTTTTCTCATAAGATCAGTAAGAGGTTATACTGCCCACAGTATTTGGTCATACTATGACTGATGCTCATGTAACACGATGTTACTGGCTTGTGATGAAAACTTTATTATAAACTGGAATATTTTCATATGTAATTCTCTGTGAGATTTTACACTATTTCTCCAGTCATCTTTTCTCATGCTGACTGCTGTGACTGCTGTGACTTCTGTTTCTTTTGTGCCCTCATCATTTTTAAACAGATAGTCCTGGCACATGACTTGGAATATCATAGAATAATACAGAATGATTTGGGTTGAAAGTGACCTATAAATACCTACAGTTCCAAACCCCCTGCCATGGGCAGGGACATCTTCCACTAGGTTAGGTTGCTCAAAGCTCCACCCAACCTGACTTTGAACACTATCCTCCTTCTTGACCCTTCACTGGTGCTTGTATTATTCCATAATTCTTATCTTGACTGAGCTCTTCCATCCCCGAGTACTGCCTGTTTTGTCTCCTCCCCTGTCAAACACTGGGGTGAGTTAATGTTACCCATTTTGCACACACATCTTGGGTCTCCCTAAAGACAAATATGATTTCTTTATAAATATACTTAGTTTTGCATTTGCTTTTGAAGCACTTCAGTTAGGAGATTTCCAGGAATGTAGCCCAGAATGGAAGCCATCTTGTGTGATAGTAATTGAAAAATATAATGAATTATTTTTTATCTATAAATGTCTCTCATTGTAATTACAAGTTATCTGAGTCATGCTTAAACATGCTTATATCCCTCCTTTTATTTCCTAATTTATATACTCTCTCAAGACAGTACTTCTGACAAATTGAATTCATTTTCAAAATATGATTGAGGAAAGTGTAACACTGAGGTAATGTTATACAAAATAAAAGAGTTTATCAGCTATTCAGTATAATTAGCACTGAAAGAAAATTGTATGTATCCAAAGCATGAGGTTGAATTCTTGAGCATGTGTAAGTATCACTGACTTCAACAGGACTTTTAAGACTCAGCATTTGTTAGTCCAGTCTGTAGACCATATCTATCAAGTGACAATGTTTGCAATCAGTATGGAAAGGATGTTTAAAAAAACAAAAAAAGGATGTTTAAAAATCAAGTGTAACTCCAACTTCTCCCTTACAGGGTGTGAAGACAAAACCTGTAATTCTCCTCCTACTTTAGGTGTTTCACAGTGGTGAAAACCTTTTAATGTCCAAGCATCAGAAAACAAAGAAAAACACACCTTGGATATTTTTATTTTTATCATTTGAATGAAAACTTATGCAGATATTAAGCAGTTTAATTTCTCCCAATGATTCCTGAAAGCATTTTTCATAAAGACTAGATACTGTTTTGTCTTCCTGAACCCACTCATAAGAGCAAACACTATTCATTTTGGTGTTAGTCTTTAATTTGTTCTGGGAACTTTAGGTTTCACAAAAACGACACTTAGTCACCATGGAATAATAAGGTACACTTCCGGACAACATTCTTCCCTTTAATCTGCAGATTGTGTGATTAAAGGCAAGAAAGGTAGTAAATAATTCTCTAGGGAGCTTTCATGCATGTATAAACATGTCTGGAGGAGTGGAATGGGGTTGCTTTAAGAAATAAGGCTTTCTTTGTTTAAATCCTATTCTGGGGTTTGGTGCAAGTAGAAGAATAAGGAAAAGTCATGATTGCTTTCTGTTAAGTCATGAGTTACTTCACTGGCATCTCTGTGAAACCAGTGAGGTGAAAGGAAAATTACAACATTTAATTTCCTAATATATTTGTGAAAGGTGGTAACCATACCTGTGCTGCTGAAGGTTGTACCAGTCTGCCCTATTTCAAAACTTACTCCTGCTCTTTTTGCCTACAGATGATTCAAAATCACTAATAAGATGTAAGAAAACTGTGCACAGAAGCAGTATAAAACATGAGAACTGGGCATATGTGTGCATGTAAGGAAATAAAAAATACAGCTGAGAGCTTAAAGGTTTACATATGCAATTAGGCACAGCTGTGAGAAGTCTGCGCAGGTTTGCACTAAAGCGTGACGTACTAGCATGTTGTCCTCTGACAAAGGCTAACTAGAAACTCAGGCTGTGCAGCCCCTGTTCCTTCTGCTGTCCTGCAGGTCTATGGATAGGTTATTAACAGCGCTATCATATTTAAAAACTCAAAGCTCCTCATTGGCTGGCTGGAAGCAAGTCCTCCTGGGACACTTTTTACTCTTTTAAGGTGGCATGTAGAAGCTATCTTTGCTGCCTCATCCCTAAGGTTTTGACACGTTCTTCATAGCCCCACTTCCTGGAGCAACGAGAAACTTCATTTTCCTTAAAAATGAGGTGTCCAATGCTGCAAGGATTGTGGAAAAGTTTAAAGACCTAACTTAACTGGATTCAATACCCCCAATATCAAGACATAAGAACAATCGTATTTGCTTCCACTTAAAATCTTATGACTTTTTAAACTGGCTCATTAGTTTTGAAATAATTTTTAAGCCTTTCTCAAAATATACTTGGACTTGCTAGTGGAGAGTTTACTTGCATTTTTTGATTTTTCTATTATTAATCTGGCAACTGAATGAAGAAATGCTAAAACCTACCTGCGCTGGTCAAACACAAAGACACAAGCTATCATTATGTGTGGAGGTTGGATGGAAACCTGTTGGCAGGAAGTGAGGACAGTTAATAAGTAGAGGTACTCTTGGTACCATTTTACTGAGCCGATTGTGTTAAATAGCACAATATTTACAGCATGATCAAATAACAGCAAAACTTGACTAATGCTCCCAAAATAGGTAGGAAGATTTTCCTTCCTTCCTTCCTTCCTTCCTTCCTTCCTTCCTTCCTTCCTTCCTTCCTTCCTTCCTTCCTTCCTTCCTTCCTTCCTTCCTTCCTTCCTCCCTCCCTCCCTCCCTTCTCTTTTTTATTATATTATTATGTGGAAATATATCTCTATTCTTGGCTCAGGTTCTATTAGTGAAGTTTTGAAGCAGTTACTGAAAATAAGGAAAAGAAAAAATAGAAAGATCAACAATATTTTTTGAAAGAAGCTTCACTTCAAACTGTGGTACATTTACAAAAATGAAATGCCATACTGACACAGAACATTAGCCCATTAAGAACAGTAATCTATCTCTAAAAGAAGTAATAGGAGATGCTATTTTGGAGACTAATGGTGATTAGCAGTAGTCCCTTCCTTTTGGTGACATAGAGCATCCAAAATCTCTGTGTGAGATTTAGAGAGCATTATCCTGTTTAGTATCTCTTTCTCCCACACTGGATTTCCACAACTTTCCCTATGATTCTTTATGATTCTGCTGATATTATTTGTCTTCATAACCTCTTGTTGCAAAAGTTTCAAGAAGCCCTGTATCCACTGTGTAATAAAGTACTTTCTATTGTCTGGTTTGAACTTACCTTGTGTTGACTTTGCTCACTGTTCAGTCCGCTGGTAGAGTGGGGTTGGTGAATAACAGTTCACATATACCTTATTCATCCTCTTGTAGCTACTGCAAACCTCTGTCATACTTCGTTTTCTTCTCTTGAAACTGAAGAGTCCCAGACTCCTTGGTGTCTCCTTGTAATGCAATGGCTTTACCTCCTTACTCATTTTAGTTGCTCTTCTTTGTACTTTCTCTAACTCCACTGACTTTTCTGAGATGCAGAGACCACACATACACACAATATTCAGGATACAGGCATATCAATGTTTCAAATAGTAACAAAATACTTTTTTTTTTGCTACCAATACTTTCTTTGGTTTTTCTCAGTACTGTTCCTGATGATGTCACTTCTTGTCATACAGATAATCCCACTCAGCTGACAATAATGGCTTAAATCACTCCTCTGAGTTGTACCTCTCATTTCTGAGCTCAGCATCATGTAAACATGATTTGGATTATTTTTTTCTGCCTTAAAGTTATCTACTCTCAAGTTTATCTGTTTAGTTTTCCTAGTTACTTGTTGCAGTTCTTTTGATGATCCTTACCAGCAGCATGGTATTTGATTTCCCAAAATAATTTACTATCATCTGTGAAATTGGAAATTTCACAATTCACTCCCTTTTCCAGATTACTGATAAAGGTCTGGTCTGAATACAGATTCATTTATGATCCGTCTACCAACTCTTGACCTCTTCAAAAGTGACTATTGAACCCTTCCAGTTGCTTCTTTTCTAACCATCTTTCAATCCGCTGAAGGACTTTTTATTCAACTTTAAAGGAGTTTTATTTCCTCAAGAGTCTTTGGTTAAAAAAACTGTCAGAAGGTTTTAGAACATGTGTTCAGACCATTTGATCCCCTTTGTCCACACATTCACTGGCACGCCTGGTAAACCAGAATGATGAAAACTCCACCAGTGAAGCAGAAATAACCCTAACTGGAACCCTCCCAATAAATCACCTTCTTTAATATGCTCAGGGACATTTTATGCATCACAGACTCAATGGCCTTGTTATGGGTGGAGGGCAGATTCACCAGATTGTAGGTCCCAAGACCTGCCCATCCAGACCTCCCTTTAAAGATGGGATTGCTTAAACACCACTTCTCTGGTACAATAGACTACAATTTTTTTTAAGATACTCTTCAAATTCTCATATTCCTCTTATTTTTTTTTAGGTGTCATGTATTATAGGCTTTCCTTTCTTCTCCTTTGTGCAGGCATCCAATTTTTTAACTGCCATTTTTTTCCATAAGACATTAACTTTTTCCATTTCCCATCATTTGCTATGATAGCTTTTCCCCTGAGCCTTGAAGAGATTTCATTTGATGACTTCATTTTCTCCTGGAGCTGCAGTACACAGTTTAACTGGGCTTGCAATACATACTCCAGGCTCTTGCTTGTAGAACTATTCCTTACAGGACATTTTTGTTGGCTGGTTGAATTTTTCATTTTGTTTTATTTTTTAATGTCTCTTTTTTCATTTAGTGCCCTTTCTTGAAACTGAATATCTGTCTGCCAGATTTGTCTTTTTCTCTCATGATACAAAATTAACTTCAACTATATTGTGATCATAGTCACAGAGTGGCTCACGCACTTGTAACTCTTCAGTGAGATCCTGTGCCCCCACTGAGACTGAGTTCAGGGTAATGTCTGAGTTTCTTTTTTTCCTCTGGGTCTGAAACAGGCTAATGTAGGAAGGAGCTTTTTATTGCATTGAAAAAAAATTCTTCATCTCATCCTTACGAGGCACTGAACTATATCTAGATAGTTAAAATCTACTATTATTTTATCTGTCTTAACTGCAGCTTCTTCAGTTTTGCTGAAGAAAATGCTATATTTTTACTATCAAAGTGCTGGATTTCACTAACAGATTCCTCAGTGCTCTTCTTTTCCCACAATATTATACTTGAACTTCCCACAATATTATATTTGAACTTAGCATTACACCTCCTGTATTGTGCCTCTCTCACACCCTCTTATCCCCTCTTTACGTTTTATAAAATTGATGTCCTAGCACCATAATAATCTTGTTTACCTCCCTTCAACAATCTCTGTGTCGTGTTTTCTGTCAGGTTTGCTGCTGGTGCCAACCATTCCAATTTTCTATCATTTTTACCATTGCTGCAGCAGCATCTATAATTTTTGGTCTTGCTCAGTGTTGCAAATGCTACTGAACTGGCACTCTAAGCAGACTGATTGCCATTCTCCTTTCATCACAGTTCTCTGTTTACATCCTTCCTGGCCTTTCTGGAGGTGCACTGGACATTAGCCACACCCTCTTTGAGGATTGCATCAGACTGAACGGAGTGCTCCTCAGTGCCTGTCAGCTTTCTCTTGCTTCTAGTGTAGACAATCCTCTACAATTTTAACTTCCAGTACCACTACCTTTAGTTAAAGTAAAGCTTATGTTTCTAGGATACAGCATTCCCCAAATATTTATCAGTTCTTAATACAAACAAACCCCTCTGTTCTATACCTTTGAGTCAACCCTGCCCTGAGGCTCTTGACCTTTTTCCACCCCATGGGCCTTACCCTGGAATTGGCTGTATTTCAGAGCAAAGAGGTCACAGAGGCCAGTGTCCCACCCAGGTGCTTGCATTTGCCATAAAGGCTGTTTCTCCTGTACTTCCACAGGTGGCTGGTAGCAACACGGACCAAGATCAGCAGCTCTTTCTCTGCTCCTCAAACCAAACTAATCAAAGTAAACTAAGACCTTCTGAGGTCTGCTGCTATTGCACCCCACTGCAAAATTCTATGTGACCCTCTCCAGTGCCATAAACTCGGCTATCCACATGCCTATGAAGCAAGAATACCACTCCCACCACGTGCTTCCCCCAGCCCTGAAGACCCCTCAGCACAAGACACCACGACACCAGCTGGGTGCTGGATCTTGTTCAAGAGCCCTCTTACCCTGAGACTTGCATACTTCTCAGCAGCACAAGGCTATGGGGGAAGCAGGGATGTGTCCCTGGACCTCACTTGTGAACCTCTCTGACTCTCCTAGCTGCTCCCATTCTTTTTCTCTCAACTAGAGAGAGCAACCCTGTCCTCCCGGACTAGGGCTGTGCATCCTATCCACTTGTAAACCTCGCTCCCTGGGAAGACACTCCTTCCTACCTGCCGTACCCTGAGCAATGGATAAGGAACTTCACAGCCCATTGCTGGACTTCCACTTGCACCTTGAGCTTGAAACATGGTTTTGAAAGCATACAGTAATTTATCTTCCCTTCAGTAGATAATGAAGATTGTATTATCTTCTTAATCTATTTTACCCTTATTAAGCTAGTTAGCAGCAAAGTCAAACCTGGCCTGAGACCTACCGTGCTTATTTGCCTTCCAGGAGCCATCCTGACAAGCCGTCAGAATTCCTGAAGGCACTGCCATTGTTCTCTTCATTTCACTGTCATTTATGGAGACAAAGTTGATGCAAAATGCTTCCTCATCTTGATGTGAAAAGATTTTATTTCCATATATACATATGGGTGTCTACAATTGCTCAACAAGTAAAGAATTACTGAATTAGACCTCGGGTGTTCACATCCTTTTTTTCCTATTTTTGCTCTAATCTTATTTCCTGCATGAATTTATTTTCAAAGAAGAAAGAATCTGATTTGGTTTTAATAAATGTAGAGTATGGATCAGAAGAATATTATTTGTTTTCATTCAATTTAATTAATTCAGCATTTCATATTACATGATTTCTATGAATTTGCATTGATCTACCTCGACTGTACCAGATTATTTTTTAAAACTCTATGAATGGTTTATACATTTCATTTAAGGCTGTATCCTCAACAGCAACAAACTGATATCTTGTCTTTACATGATTGCTGCTGAGGATTTGGCTCTGTAATTTCAGATGAAAGGTGTCTTCACCAATGACATCAAGCCACTTTGAGACATATATATAAACCAGCTGCTGGTGAAGTATTTTACTAGCCAAGAGAACACAGCTCAAGACCTTCAGTTTCAGTTTTACACAATGGCTCAGATACCTAAAGCCTAGTTGCCTAGATAAAACCAGGAATCTAATCTTATTTCATAGTAATGGTGAGAAATAGTCAGGAAATGTTGTGTTTAGATGCTTATCCTAGGAAAGAAAGGAAAAGCAAACGGACAATGTCTCCAGACTTGCAGCAGTAATATAAGAAATGAAGAGAACTAACAGCAACGTGCTAGAGATGATATCTGTAAACAGACAGTACTGCTGTCATGAATTCAGAGAATGAAAATGAATAAGAAAGGACAGGCAACTAAAGAAAAGTTTCAGATCGTCAGGTCATGTCTACAACAATTTTCTTTGTTAAAGGACCATGACAGCCTATACCACACATGACTAGAAAAAAAAAGAAAGAAGGCAAAAAAAGGGGAAAATGTGGATGCAGGAGAGAACACACACAAGGAAATTATAGAATTTTGTAATTATATTGCATTTATAAATTTTCAAGTGCCACCCCTGGGTGATGGCAGTTCTGGATAAGTGCAACCTGAGGCACAATCTATCAAGTTCCTAACTCAGGTCAACAGCTTGAACAAAATAATGATAATATCTACTTTTCTTCAGCAAGCTGTGATTTTAGCTCTGAAAATTCTCTTTAAAAGCTCTTGAAAAATGAGACCCACAATTACAAATCAGTTGCTGATGCACTTTTTTAGTAGCTGTATTATTTTTCTCTGATGCTTCACATTTGTTCTGACTTAAAAGCTCAACATACTCAGAAACGAAATTGGGCATATATTTCAAGACAACACTGTCTGACTTTGAGTAGATGCAATATCAGGCGTATAAGCATGGAAACAAAGCAGCACCATTTTTCCTGACTAGCTGTTAGTAACTTAAAGCAACTCCATAGGGATCAAAGACTGTAATGGAGACAGAGTCACTGGGGATGGCCAGCACTCTGCAGATGGCACTAACCCCATCTCAGCACACTGCAGACCAGCAATGCTTGAGAGCTGGGGACAATAAATTTAAGAACGATGCACAGAAATTCAGGCAAGAAAACAGACATGAGGAAGACAAAAGGAAATGAAAAGAACATGGCTAAATATCTCCAAAGAGCCAAATCATCTCCTGACACAGGACAGAATGGCCCTTGGCATTTGCAGAACTGTGCCTGCATTCTGCTGACATTCCTTTTTCATTATGTGCAGTTTTTCTCAAGAAAAACTTGGATAAAGGGTTTAGAAACTTCCATATTCCTTGAGATGTGCAATTACTTGATCTCATTCATACAGTCATTGCACAGAGATCATTGAGAGAGAAAGAGTCTTTAAAAGAGGATATTAAAGTGTGCATTTCTCAGTATGAACAGAAAATAAATATTTCTACATTCATTACAGCCACAGTGTGGTTTTGTTGCTGTTGCAATATAAAAAGTTATGACAACCTACCATGATTTCCTGAGGATTCATTTTCTAAGATATGTTTTTTAACTACACGTTTTTATATTTTAAAACACAATAAGACATCTTAAGTTACATTAAAAATGCTGCAGAGGTTTCCAGAATGAGGTTAAGAAGCTGGGCAAAGCACTCTGTAAATATAATCAAAAGATAGTTGGAATCAAAATAAACTCACATCTGAGCATTTCATGTAAAGAAAACCAGTTTAACATTCCTTCCACTATAAATCCCTAAGAGTTACAGAAAACACCCTTGAAGTCTTCAGGTAAAGATTCAGTAAGGACTGACGTAGTGTTGTCAGGGAAGGAGATTTCCTGCTCATTTACAAATAGTCTCTTCCACTGACGCTTCTTGTACTACCAGAGAACAGGGGAGGAAACATTGTCCTTCTACCTCACCTTTCTCCCTGAGAACATCAAGTACAGAGGGGGACAAGGTGAGACCCACCACATGGGTAGGCACTGACCAGTAGAAAAACCTTCCCTCAGCACTACAGCGAAACTGAAAGAAGCAGGAGCAAAGTGCAAATCCTCCCCGAGATCATGAAAATGGGAACTGGCCTTTTCACAGAGCAAGAGCAGAAGTGTCACAGTTTTTCCTGGGAGGAGTGTTTCCAGGAGGAGCTGCATAAATCTCCAGTCTTACAAGGGCTGTAGAATAAACACAGTTGTACTGTTTTGGGAGGAAAGAGTTAAAAAAAAAAAAAAAAAGAAAAAAAGGAAAAGAAAGCTGTCTTACAACTGAATTGGAAACTACAGCCACTTTATATTTTTTTTAATAATAAATCTCATGACACACGTGATTGAGGCAGGAGACCAGCATTTTGACCAAAGTCAGAGCACCAGTTTTTCCAGTAGGGTGAAGCAAGGAACTGGGAGAGAGAGACCCCCTTTTGCTCAATCAAAAGTTGAGTTTTGTCTATATCTCCAAGACACTTGGGATTAGTTTCCCTAACACATTACTACTTTATTTTCTTCTTAGAAGAGAAATCACAAGGCAGAAAGGAATAGTATTCTCTGTAGAAAATAGGCTTTTTCCCTTCCTTTCACTTCAAATAAGGTGAGTAAATGGATTTACATTTTAAAGTAATATTGGGGGAATGGAATGAGCATTTTCTAGGGTAAAGAAAATGCTATCACTGAAAGTTCACTGGCTAGAAGCAAAAAAATGGCAGGGAGTGAGGGGTGGGGGGGAGGGATGGAAATGAGTTTTTTATCTGAACTTTGAATCAAAATGGCCAGAATCTGGCATCCATCCACACACTGAATGCTTCCCTAAAGGAATAGTCCTATACTGAAGTAAGGGGAAATCAGGCAGCCTCAGCTACTGAAATGGAGATTGCACAGTGCAATTTGCTTAATTCTTAAGAAAACATTTTTTGTGGGGAGAGGTAATGGAGTGTTTCTAGAATTCCTAGAATTATTTTTTTATAACAAATAAAAAAACCTTAAAATATGCATTTTTGCTTTTAGAAAACTTTGCACATAATGCAAGTATTTATGTGACTCATATATTATAGGAGAAAAGTAAGGTGTTTTTTTCCTACTTTAAGTTTTAGTGAAAAAATCCTAGCTGAATGACACAGTAATTTTTTTTCAAATTCCATGAAGTGTTTGATGGTAATTTTTCTTGGTGATCTCTAATAGGGAAATTACAAGAACAGTGAGCCTGGAATGATGTATAATGAGCTAAAAGTCATTTATTATGAGCTAAAAGTCATTTATTATCTTTGACATAACTATGACATTACTTTGCTTTGTTAATAGAACTTTGTTCTTTGGTCTGTTATGCTAAAACAAAAAGAAGATAATCAGGTAAAGTTGTGAATACAAATTGCAAATTTTTGGTTAAGTATATAACGCAATTTTAGTCATGCATGAAGTTGCATCTAAGAATATTTAGACTGCTGGGGAAGCTAAGGAAAACTGAAAGCAAAAACCGAGGCTAAGCCACTTGTATGCTAAGACTGATGGAGAACAAAAATTCTCTGCAAATTCTCATTAATTCAAATCAGGATGAACTGGTACCCTTTGATGGATAATGATCAGAAGAGAAGACTGCAAGAACAGGACAAAAGGAAATAAGTAAAAATATCAACCTTTGAAATCATCAAAAATACACGCTCAAGACAAACATTCTACTGAAACCAGAAAAAACTGATCTGGTGGAAAATAAAACCAAAATTATAGGGGGATGTCTCCTTGGATATCTGGTTTTGCTTTGAAGAAGATTTTGTCTGAACAGGAGTGGAAAAACTCTATAGGCAGGAGATAAAACCTGCTAGTAATCAGAAGTTAAACAAGATTGTGAAATAAAATGGATTCGAATTTGTGACAAAAGCAGTAATCAGCCTGGGAAACTGCAGTAAAAATGCTTGGACCTATATGCTTCTGAAACAGGATTCTTAACTCTGAAATTTGTTTCCATCTCACATGAAGCAGGTCCACTGAATTCCAAGGACCTAATTTTCCTAAGGAGCAGTGTCATTTTGATTTATGCTTCAAGCACTGTGGAAGAAAAAAACCCTGTCTTTTTACCACCAAAATTGTAAATGGGTCTGGCTTGTGGTTCTCATCCAAGTTTATCTGCATTCTTTTCCCAACATAAATCACTGATTTTGCATTTGGGTTGTGGAACGGAGAAAAATAGTGTATTCATTCATAACATTAAATTTCCACTTCTGAATTACGTGGAAATTTACTTCTAAAAAGCAGCTGTTCTCAACTCTTTTTCTATATAATTTTTCTTGGTCAGATTTGTATTTTAAAAGATCCTCTCTTATTGATTTAATTAAATTGGAATAAACTCTAAAACAAGAGTCCTTCCATCAGTGACGTAGGCCTCCTTGGCCATATTAAACTAAATCTAGTAGACTGGCAAACAGGAAAAAATATTTACACAGGAGAGAATAAATATTTTTAATTAAAACAAGACTATACAACATCTAGTGCTAACAACTAATCACTATCTATTTAAATGTTTAGCAAAAAGAAAAGCAGAATTTTACCATGTGAAAAGAGATGCCGGTAATTAATTTGTAAATATTTTGAAAGACTTGCAAGAAAATCAACCCAAAAAAAAAGAAAAATTACCTTTAATGCACACTAACATATCCATGTTATATCCTCACCCATTAATCACTGTGATATTTTGAGCTTTACAACTACTGCTGCCAAGATTTTGGTCCTATAGTCAGACCAATTCAGGAGCAGTTCAGTGTAGAGATGCACAATTTCTCAGTGGTCCCAGAAAATGAGTGTTCCAAATCTGTAGCTGAATGTAAACACACTCTCCTCAAGGCCTCTGGTCTCAAGCTTTGCCCATTGTGTTCTCTATAGGAATATCAGAGGTTTGGTGCATCATCTGCGACACAAGTATTTGCCATTTAACAATTCTCCTGCTTTCAATCATGAACTTTAAGGCAGCAAAAACCCAATCCAAACTGCCTCCTGAGTTATTTTTTCCTTGTTTATCATTTCTAGTAAGGCTTAGACAGATTTGGGTGTAGCCACTGAGTCCAGTCCTGAGTCCTGTTCACAGGAGTGTTAGATCTCATAGAAACTGTTAATTTGCAAATATATTTGTATATGCACTTACTATGTCTGTATGTACATGTATTCTGAACACAGTTAAGAAAACACGCTGCAACCAGGTTCACACATTTAGACCACAATATATACAAATTTTTCATGATAATTAATTTTAAATGTACATCATATTCTGATAATGACATTGTAAATGAAAATAATAAACGCAAAAACACTGAAAATAATCCATGTATTCTTGCATTTTAGGTCAGAGTTCTAGGGTGCTGTATTCTGTAAATTCATGAGAGGGAGGAATTTAGTGACAGGCCAAAGTCTTCAGGCCTTAATTAATGTCATGGTGATGATAGATCTGCAGTGCACTCATTGCATTTCATACAAATGACTACGCAAGTCACCTTTGTTATCTACTAACTGTTCCATGGGAAGAAACAAAACAGTCACATGCATGAAATTATAATCCAAAAGAAAAGGTCTTAGACCATAATTTTCAAAGACACTTAAAGTGATAAATTTAAAGTATTTAGGATTTCAATATTCTTTAGGTATCTACATCTTGAAGTTGTACTGAAAACCTCAGCTGCAATTCCTGCTTTCTTCTGGGCTACACCCTATCAGTTTATGAAATACAGGGTAATATTAATGGTGTTAAAATTCCACTCCCATTTCTAATGATTCTGTTAAAATCACATAGGCATTTATTTTAAGAAATAGCAGGTAACACATGATCTTTTGCTGGTTTCAGCTGGCAGATATCTTTCTCTTTCCATCACCCATCTGAACACTTAGCTGAGAAACCACATCTCATTTTAGCTTTCGTGCTTATAAATTATCTTTATTGGCAACACTTATTTACAAAGAGATGAGTGATCATTTTTTTTAATTCAGTGAATAGTGTTCCATGGAGCATAACTGGTGTTTTCAAAAGATTTTTTTATATAAATTTTAAGAACACATGAAAGCCATGTGATTTCAGGGCAGACTGATTATAAACTCAAGCTCATCTTGAGACCAAAGATGGCATGCCAGACCTTCACAGAACTGCATCTAGGAGGCTTTAATCATCTGGAATAAGTATATCATGTCCTGATTTGCTCTGCTCTCAGGGAAAAAAACCAAACCAAAACAAACCTAACCCAAGGGCTATCCCATTTTTCCAACTGGATAACGTGTTTCAGGTATTTGTTGAATTTTCCGTCTAAATCTGAAGGCAGACTAAAATGAAGCGGTGGTATATTCATCACTACAGATCTGTCACTGGAGAGCAAAGAAGCACAGCTGGACCAGGGCTGAGGGTGCTCAGCCTTGTGTGTGCTTCAGGAGAGAAACTGAACAGGGTATCCAGGAACAGCTGAAGTGCCTCAGTGGATGCATTGCTGGGTGCAAACTGTGGTGGTTCAGGAGCCACTTCCCAACTCCACTCATCAATGATGTTGTGGGAGCAGCTCCCTCCAGGAAAACGGCAGGGCTGCAGATGGTGCTGCCTGTGGCACCTCTCCTCCCAGACATGACAGCACAGCAGGACCCACACCTGACCTGTGACAAACAGTCATCCATGTTTTTCAGGAGCTTCAGGAAATCAACAATGTCACCTGTTTAGACATCAGCATTATCACATGCAATCTCCTGTTGAATTACAGAGGTCTTTTGTTTAGTTCTTTAATCAGTATGTTCATCCACAACTATATCTGACTCAAAACATAAGTGACTGATCATACTACTCATGGAAATGTATTTCACATATTCAATATAGCTCAACATCAGTGATAAGCATTTAAAATTATCTGTTTTCACTTTGAAAACAGAACACTTTGGAACAGAACAATTGAAAGGAAAATTCATATTAAGTATCAGACCAAATCTCTCTGGACGGTAGTCAAAGGGGCAAGGTACTGGTTACAGCACCAGCCAGGAGTGTCAGAGGCTCAGAATCAGTAATTCCCCATGCTTTGCATCTTTCAAGGGGTCTGAGCATTAGCAGAACATTCCATAACCCTTTGTTATCTTGTTTTTACTGAATGTTAATCTTACAGGAGGAGGAGATTTTGTTACTGTTAATGTTCAGGATCTAAATCTAAGTTGGGAATCTCAAAAGTTTGCTATTACAATGCAAATATATAGTAATGATGTTAAAATGAGGATCACAAATATTTCATTCCTTTGTGTACATGCCACACGGTGAGAAAATATTACATCATCGAGTATGTAATGGAAGGTCTGCCAGAAGGCTGTAAATTACATTGAAATATCAGAGCCACAGGTTTGTTCTGCACACAAGTGCAGGAAGGAAATTCACACTTTGCATCAAACACACTACTTGATCAACTTCACCAGCACATTATTATGCCCCATGTCTAAAAAAACCTCCCAACCACTCAATCTCTTGACTCAGCATTTACAGACTGGTATAAAAGATGGGCTAGAATAAGGTCATTCCTGTACTTATTACTTAAATAATCATAATGTAGTGTAGGCCCAGTTCTGCAACATTTCTCCTCAGCTCTTTTCACCCTGTACAAAAACAGAACAGTGTGTCCTGTCCACAGAGGCTGACAGTCATAAGCAAATAAAGAAGATAAGAGGGGACCAGATGACCGGGTCCCAGGAAGCATGGAGATAATGGTGGTTAAATTGATAAGCAGTCCATGCATAACCAATTGATCACATGCTTTTAAGCATCACAGTTTTCCCTGATGAACACAGAGTGCTGAAGAAGTGATCTGAGAGATGATAAGGAGGCATTTTTGTCAATACTCAAGAAGAGGGGAAGTTTGTCTGAGAATACGTTGATGCTTGAAAATATAACAAGTGGGCAAAGGAAACTGGCACCAGAGGTGGATTGCAATCCGGGAGTGAGCAGCTTGACATGGCCTGAGAACCAGAGGAAAGGAGGAAAGCAGGGAAAGGAAAACCAGCCCCTTGTCTGCAATGCAGTGGATGAGAACATCCTGCTCAGGGGCTGCGAACTTGTGTTATTATGGTATTTGAGGAAGGTGTAACTGATAAACTGAGGAGGATGGGATAGATTATAGAATGACGGCCTGACACCAACTGTTGTTCCAAAATGACAGCAGGTGTCTATTTGTAACCACAACCCCAGGGCTTTATAACACAGGAGTGTGACAGTATATTCCCCAGTCTCTTGAATCTTCAAAATTTAACATTTCCGATGCAGACTTGCTGCTACCTCTTTAGTTTATGCAAGTCCCTTTACTGGAGGAAGATTTTTATTTCTAAAGCAAGACAAAACCTCTTAAGGATGTGATACTCAACATGTAAAGTTCCTCAGCAAACAAGCCTTGAAAGCTGCAATTGCAAACGCAGATTCAGGATGACAAAAGCAACTCGATTCAACAGGGCTTCATCTCTCTTGTGGGGACCTTACCACCATGTTTTGACTCTTTCAAATGTAGTGTGTTGTGGTCTCCCATTCAAGTTCAGAAAAGCCAAACTGAATGCTACAGTGCCCCCTTCCCTGTGTACTGGTGTGGATAGCATCCGATGGGGTGGGATGCAGTTTGCCTAGGAGGCAATCTGCACACACAACCCAAAGCACCACTCCAAAAAGATTTTCTTAAGTGTCCCTCAGACTGTGGTCAGATGCTGATGGGGTAGTCTTTGCACTAACATCTGCTTAAGTAATGATCTCCCTTCCACCTCACTGCTCGGTGGTCTCCTGCTTCTCATGGCTGCAAGGGACCCCTCAACTCTGCCATCTAGTCACACAGCTGTGCCATGAACCAAATGACTGAGCCAGTTCCCTGAGCCTGTTCACAGCAGTTTTTGTACCTACCACTTTGGGGAGGGCATTTTGGCACGTGGACAAGACTAAGCATGAAGTCCAGAGGTACTGGCTGTGAGGAGGCAAGTATCACCAGTGTGGACAAAATCCTGTTAAGCTGCAGCCTCATCCTTTGGTTAAGCTGATTCTGGAGCTGGGTGGAAGCATGAACACTTTCTTCTCTTCCTGAGTAAATGACTTGGAACAAAGTCAGGAACAGAAGGGGAAGGAGGGCACTAGATTTTGGTATGGTTTTTGTAGAGCATCTCAGAGGCATGACTGACTATGACTGTAACATCTTCACCTTGCTACACGCAGTGACTGACTGTAACATCAATGGAGTTTCCAGACTTCAAGCAGGTACCAAGGGAGGTCTAAAACAGACTTTTGTTACTTTGCCCGTTGGGTGGAATTAAGGTAATGAATAACAGAGACACAGATTATCTGTTTTACAAATGAGCTAGATTTGATCTGAAAACTTTTACAGACCTGCAGCTTTACTACTGACTTCAACAAAAGTTGTCACCACCTAAAGAGTGATGAACACGTAGGCGACTAAAACTGTTTGCAACCCACACAGTCTCTTCACACCCAGGTTGCCACAGACACCCAGACCTGTTCTGAGAAGGGCTAACATGCCCCAACAGCACTCAACTGCCAGACACAGTCAACACAAGGCTGAAGGAGCGAGAGGTGGGTTTCCTGTCATGCATAATTTCTTACTGCTGGAAAAGTTATAGTCCTACGTTCAGAGCTCTGTGCACTCAGAGGCCATCCAAATTTATTTAGCCTCTGCTACCAAGTTACAAACTTCTGAACAAAGCTCAGAGTATTCCCAAGATGCTTTCAGATCCAGCAAAACAGTAGGAGAGTGAGAAAATCAGTGTTCTATTGTTTGACTTGGCAGCAATATTTGATCAGCTGCTAGTCACAAGTAAAGAAGCTCAAAACAGACTTTGATCAAAATACTGATATTTGCATGTAAATTCTGCTTTAGAAAAAAAAGCGGAAAATAGGACATCTAGAATGTCAGATGACAAGAAAAAAGTATCTAATTCTCAAAGATATATTGTAGACAGAATAGACTCACATGCAACTTCTGATATGTCCTAGCCAGAAATACTTTCTTTTGAGTAATTTGCTATTTTGGAGAATACGAAAAGAAATAATAAAAATATTATAAAATTTATATAAATATATAAAAAAATAGGGAAAGATTCTGAAGTGGGAAAAGAACCTTTATATACACACAGAGATAGAGGGAGAAATATGTGTGTGTGTTTGTATCTGTGTGTGTATGTACACATGGAATCAGAAAATTTTAGCTGTCTCTGACTGTGAAGGAAAAGCAGATGCAGTTGTGGAACTCAAGTCCATTGCTCGTTGAACCCTGGTTCACATCACTTGTACTCCAGCTGAACCAAGTGCCATACATAATACGGAACACATCACTTTAACAAGTTCATCTAGCAGCAGTAAAAAACTCAGTCTCTCTCAAATACAGCTGCTTTGGTTTACTTCTGTTTACTTCTCTTCATTTCCACAGTTATCTGCTTTCTGATTGTAATTCTCTAAAATTGTGCCAAATGTGTTCCAGATTTTTATCACAGCATATCACGATAGGATCTTTCCAGCCCATGAGAACATACAGTCGACAAAGCTCTTTTCTCTTCATTTCCTGAGCTACTGGCAAAAGCAATTTCACTATCAGGAAGTTAACATTATTATTTCTGGCTAAGAAAATAATAATCCATCATTAAAATGCTGATAAGGTATCAGCAAAGAATGTTTTGATTGTGGTTGCCATCTACAAATACACATTTATAAGTAGCTTTTTGGAAATAAAGGCACACTTTCAAGGTGAATAATAATAAACCAGTTGCTGAGGAAGAGTGTTAATAATGACACAAAGTGCAAGTCATACTAACAAAAAACCTATATTTGATGTAAACACATCATATAACATGAAGTTTCAATTTTAAACCTTATTGTTGGGTTTGGGTTACATTCTGGAGTTTCCTTATATACAAGCAATATATATATAAAAGTTTATGGGCTGTCAGTTCTGTGGGGCACAGTGGAATTGTTTGGTGCTCTACAGAAAGAGTGCCTGTATGGAGAGCCTCATACCCCAGACTCCTGCTCTTTTAATACTTCAGGTCAGCCACCTGTTGGAGGATACATGTGAAGCAGACACCTGACTTTCCTTCTACAGAAACCACAAAGCAAAAAGTTTGCAGAAAGGCTTGTGCAGGTCTATAGCTCACCATCACCTGGAGTAAGATACGGGTGAACATCACTCCAGGGCTAAGGGATTCAGAGCTTTCACCACTACAGAACAGCTCAAAAAGGCTTTTAAACTCTCAAACACAGCACTCCTGGGAAAACCTGTTCATTCAAAACCTGTGAAAAGCAAGAAAACTAAATCAAGGTATTTTCCAAGCAATGGTATTAGTTTTCCCATTTTTTATTTTTTATTTGGGGTAGTCAGAATAACACAATTATTATCCAGCAGCCCTAGTTACATTACAAAAAAATCACTAGACATTCTTTAAATTAAGTTAAATTAAATCAAATCAAATCAACTCATTGATAGAATGAATATAAACTGAAATAGTTTTGTTTCATATTATTTTTAAATGCCTCAAATGTGTGTTGCTTTTGTATTAACATCTCCTATTTCTCACAAATGTTAAAGAAAGCCTTTCAAACAATTACGGTCATCTCAGTCCTGCTAGCAAGAAAAGTTGTGAAACATCTGAAAACTTATATATAATGTGGACAGAGAATTAAAAAATTGTGCTTTCTTTAGCAGCTTATTGAACCTTAACTTTCCTTTCCATTCCTTTGTCTTATGATGCTGTGTATTTTTTTTTTCCATTCATTGTAGAACTCAAAACACAACAGATATAATGGATTTCCTGTTTCTAGACCACTTCATGTTATATATAAAAAAAAATGTATTTGTATTCTAGGGGGTTCTTGTTTTGTTTTGACCTGAGGCAAACAAAGAAAGATCTTTCTTAATCTAAATCTAATATTATACAACCCCTCCATTGAATGACAGACCTTAACCTTAATGCTTTAAAGTTTTTCACTGCAAACTTTCTCTTCTTTGGTTCTATACCATCTTCCCTTTTTTTTTTTTTTTTGACCCCAGCACCCAGGTAACTTTGCTTGTTCCTGAC
This sequence comes from Pseudorectes ferrugineus, assembly GCA_008033365.1. NCBI lineage: Eukaryota > Metazoa > Chordata > Aves > Passeriformes > Pseudorectes > Pseudorectes ferrugineus. The sequence goes on from QWTY01031778.1 coordinate 21,719, forward strand.
TCTTTCAGAGAATGCTCAAAAATCACTGATAGCTCCTAGAGTTATTGCAGCCATGAATCAATGAGGAACTGACCAGATTTTCACAGTGAATAACACCAAGATAAAGAGCCTCCAGCTCAAACAATTATTAGAGGAGATCCAAAGAAATGTTTCTGCACCTAAAAGGTAGATGTTCCCAGCACTGAAAGGCAGACAATGAACTGGAGTCACACCCTTACATGAGCTGGACATCTCAGAAAGAGGCACAAAAGTCACCGTCTCTGTCGCTGAGATGGGCAATACACAAAAAGTACCAATGCTTAGAACTGGCCAACTAAGCATCTGTGTCTAAACAGTTTTGGTTTAAATTTCTCTGCTCTTTGACCTTTCATTCAGAGGTTTCTCCCCTTACCTGAGTGGAGCATCTACCAAAAAAAGGCACCTATATATTTTATTTCAAAAAACAGAGCTATGCTTGACAAAATATCTTAAAACACAAAGTAATGAATTAAGATATACATTTGTTGCAACTGTAGTGCAGTTATAGCTATCTGCTAGACTATGGAAGATCATTTCAGTTCTTCACTAGATAAATTATTTCATATGACCCAAAACTCAATCCAAGTCATTAATTTTTGCTCCCTCAAAGACTGCACCAAAATAGCTCCTTTCAGATAAAATGCAACAATGCAGAAAATCATCCAAAGCTATTTTGTAATTCTTCCTTATACCAAGCTGTGAAGTACTTTGTAAGAAGATTCAATGAGTGCTTCCAAGCTTTTGACAAACCAGAGTGAATTATTTTTGTTAGTCTTTTTGAAAGGAGAAAAAAAAGACTAACAGTAGGTGTGATTATATTACAAAGGCCAACTTCAAAAGATGACAGAAATAGCGAGTTGAACCATAGGAACAGTGACTGACTGGACACCGTTCTTAGGCAACTTTCAGATGTATTAAAATGAAACTAATATGAGGGAATAAATGAAGAAAATCTATTAAAAGAATATATATAATATTATATATATAATATAATATAATAT
>QWTY01031779.1:0-36693 GCA_008033365.1 Pseudorectes ferrugineus
TGACTTTCAATATTCCCTTTCTGGTTTACCCAAGAATTAAATAAAGCAATACCTGATAAGGTTGATGTGGCAACTCGCAGCATGTGAAACCACAAGTAGGGTCCCCATGTGAGTGTTGTCTGCAGGAACAAGAGTAGTGTGAATATGTACAGCTGTATGTTCATGGCACAAAATAACACATGCAAAACCTCAAACAGCTGGAGAAGAAAGACCTGCAATGTTTTCTGTTTTCCAGCTACTATAGTATTTTTGCTTTAAAATAAGTGTAGACCAGACAAATGAAGAAAAGTATCACCATAAGATATAAATATAGCCATGGTTTACCTCTGGGAAAATTTCTTTCACTGCTTTTTGTTTCCTGCTCCCAGACTTGGGAAATGACAAGCAGCCAACTCAATCCCTGACTGGAAAAAGCTCTCCACAACGTTCTGAATTCCATCAGGCCAAGAGGAGAAGTGAGGTAACAGTGTAGTCCCTCATTACAAAAATGAGTGAACTGCAAATGACTCTTTAAAATCAAACCAAAACTTCAAACCTCTAAGGAAGAGGCTGCTTTCAAACATTTACAGCCAGATAGGAATTAACTCTTGAAACTGCACCTGAAAAACTAAACCAGGAGCCCCGAGGGAGGGGGAGAGTTACCGCAGCTCTGAGGGAGCAATGGAGAGGCTGCCAAGCAAAGCGCCGGGGGTGATGTGAACCACGAGGAACACAAGATGAATAAAACAGGGCTCAACTGGGGTCACCTCAAGCATTTGCATGTGAGTGAGGAAGTCTCTCCGAAGAGCCTGCACACCAGGGCACACAACATGGGACATAAACATGAGGAATTGGAGATCTGTGTGCAGCTGCAGGGGTAGGTTCTCGTCAGGATCCCAGAGATGCGGTGAATGGACTGAGCGCTGCTGTGGAGGGATACAGACTCTTTAGGAAGGGCTGGCCAGGAAGACAAGGAGAGAGCAACTGGAATGCATGGAGCTCTGCCTGAGGTTGAATGATGAGAGTTTATGGGTAAGGATTAAAGAGGAGACCAATAATGGTGACTTGGTTGTAGACATCTACTATGGGCTGCCTGACTTGGAAGAACAAGCAGATTGTAGAGAGGCCCTGTGGAGACAGCCGGAAGCAGACTGGTATTTGCAATATCAGTCCATTTGATCCTCAATGGGGACTTCAACTACCTTGATATCTCCTGGAGGGACAACATTGCAGGGCATAAGCAATCCAGCAGCATTAATGATGACTTCTTGATGCAAGTGAAAGAGTGAATGAGAAGTGTTCCACTGGAGCTCTAACACACAAATGAAGAAGGCCTCACTGGGGTGAAGATCGAAGTGAGCCTTGGTTGTTGTGACCATGAGATGGTGGAGTTCAGATTCTGAGAAGAGGGAGCAGGGCAAAAAGCAAGTTCACAGCCCTAGACTTCAGGAGAACAGACTGTGGCTTATTCAGGGGTCTGCTTGGAAAAGTCCCATGATAAAGGGCTCTGGAGGGAAGAGGGGTCCAGGGAACCTGCATAATATTCAAGGATCACCTCCACTGAAGTCCATGCCAGCATGCAGAAAGTCAGGCAAAAATCCCAAGAGGCCTGTGTGGTTGAGCAAGGAGCTCCTGGCAAAACTCAAACATAAAAAAAAAGCATAGAGAAGGTGGAAGCAGGGACAGGTAACATGAGAGGAGTACAGAGACAGCATGAGCTTGCAGAGACTCGATTAGGAAAGTCAAAGCCTGCTTGGAGTTGAGCTTGGTACAACATGTCAAAAGCTTCTGTAAGTACCTACTGAGGTGGGTTGAAAACTGGCTGAATGGCCAGACCCAGAGAGTGGTGATTAGTGGCACAAAGTCTAACTGGAGGCCAGTAACTAACAGTGTACCTCAGTGGTCAGTACTAGATCCAACTCTGTTCAACATCTTCATTAATGTTCTGAATGATGGGGCAGGGTGTACCTCCAGCAAATTCACTAATGATACAAATGTGGGAGGAGTGGCTGGTATACCAGAGGGTCGTACTGCCAGTTAGGTGGACTTTGACATGCTGGAGAAATGATCTGACAGGAACCTCATGAAGTTTAACAAGGGAAGTGTGAAGTCCTTGCGTGAGGAAGAATAATCCCACGCACCAGTATTATATTGGAGGCCAACCAGCTGGAAAGCAGATTTGCAGCACAGGACCTGTAGGTCCTCATGGACACCAAGCTGGGCATGAGCTAGCAATATGGCCTGCAACCAAAGGGACTACTGCTATCCTGGGCTGCTTTAGCAGGGGTGTTGCCAGCAGGTCACGGAAGGTGTTTACTTCCCCCCTACTCATCACTGGTTACACCACAGTTGGAGTGCTGGGTCATTCTGGGCTCCCCAATACAAGAGAGACATGGATATGGACATAACACAAAGAGTTCAGTTGAAGGACCACTAAGATGATTAAAGGACTGGAGCATCCTTCGTATGAGAAAAGGCTGAGAAAGACAGAACTGTCTGGAGGAAAGAAGGCTCAGAGGGGAATCTGATCAGTGTGCACGAGTACCTAAAGGAAGCGTGCAAAGAGGATGAAGCCAAGCTCTTCTCAGTGGTGCTCAGTGACAGGACCAGAGGCAATGGACACAAACTGAAGTACAGAGGGGTCCATATGAGCATCAGGAAACACATTTTTACTGGGAGGGTGACTGAGCACTGGCACAGGCTGCCCAGAGAAATTGTGGGATCTCCTTCCTCAAAGGATAGTTGGTCTTTGAAGATACTTAGAAGCTGTCTGGACATGGTCCTGGACAACTGGCTGTAGGTGGCCCTTCTTGAGCAAAGGATTGGGTCAGATGATTGCGAGAGGTCCCTCTCATCCTCAACCTTTCTGTGATTCAGAAGCAATGGATAATTGCTTTTCATATTTTCCGTTCCCATTTCTTAAGAACTTTCAAATAATCCACTGCCTGGCCTAATGATGACCTGAATCACTGGTATTTCGACATTGCCTTGTAGTATAATGCTGGATTGCTCTTTAGAAGCTACTACCTGCCTTACAAGATTGCTAAGAAGACTAACGTATTGCTCAAATTCCTAGTATATCCTTCCTCTCCACATTCTCTCTGAAAAGTTTTCTCTGAGATCCTCAGAGACTCTGGAAATGTTACAAGGTTTATATATCCAATAGCTGCATACGTTTTGAGTATACATAAAGGCAACCTGGAAAAGGAACCTGTCGTGCTGTGTAAGGCTAGGTAATGCTGCTGTGTGTTTGTAGAACTGAATTGTTGCTTTACACTGCATATTTCTCTGCTTATGCATCTCTTACTAATGAGAAAATCTGGACCAAGACTGAGTCTCACTTTTTGTAGTGAGAGCTACACCAGTGAGTAAAGCAGTGGAGGACATTAATTTTCCAATTCCAATCATGTGGAGTACTAGAAATTGCAAGCAGGATGCCTGTTGTAGATATGCTTACAGGGGTTTAGACTGAGCCAAAAGGAAAAAAGTGTTTATAGGGATCTGTGTTCTTGTAGCTGATCCTACTTGGACCTCAGTTTCAGTTTGAACTCACATTAAAATGTATGAATCACATGCTTGAGGTTATTTGACATTTCAATAGCTTGCTGAACCAGCAATATGCTCTGAATATGTATGAACCATTAAAGACTAAGATGGACCCAGGACTAAGAATAAAGACCAGGACCAGGCTGGATGGGGCTCAGAGTAACCTGGTCTAGTGGAAGGTTCCCTGCTTATGGCAGGTAGGTTGGAACTAAATGATTTTTAAGGTCCCTTCCAACCAAACCATTCTATGATTCTATGCTTCTGTGGATCCAGTATATCTCTATTGTTATATCCATATCTATAGGTATCCATAGGTATATCCATATCTATATTAATAGATACATAAATATATATTTGTATATTTATTTATGTTTGCAAAGTAAGACTTTGGGGAAATTCAAACATCTGATGACTCAACTGAATTCCTTAAATCTGCTACCTTTCAGTATTTTGTCATGAAACCATCGTATTAAATGCTCAGTGTCCTTTTGTCATGGACTGGAGTTCATACATTGCTTACTTCAGAGTAAGGATTAGCAATATACCCAACCCGGAGCATCTTACAAGGCCTAAATTATTTTATTTATATTGGAGAAGCCTAAGAAGAGAACTCCAGAGAAGTATTCAAAGAAGGATGGGGAAAATGGTATAGCTTTTGTAGTATTTTAAATTCATATGGGGAATATGAATTTAGTTGTTTTCTTTTGACATGCAGAGATTAACTATAGGAGAATCTATTGATGCCATGTCTCTAGCACACTCTGCAAAAATGTTCCAAATAATAGGCTGCTTTAGAAACGTGAATCATCACATTCCAACATCATCACTTTTCAACATTTTAAAAAAACACAAATGCTTTGCTTTAAGAAGTAATTTTTTTGTGTAGACAGAATCCTTTTACAGTCCTGAATAAGTGTGTATACATTCTGAAGATGGATGAACTGTAAGATATATTCTTGTTGGCTAACAAGGTAACTTATGACCTTAAGCTAAGACAGGGGAGATTCCTGGCACTGGGTGATGTGGTTTAGTGGTTTAGGGGTAACAATGGTAGTGCTGGGTTGACAGCTGAAATGGAAGGACTCTTCCAACCTTGATGATTCTACGATTCTTCTTGGTGATTCTATTAGATCCCTTTCTGAACTTTCACCATGCACTATCCAGGTTAGTGTGCAGACCTAGCAGACAAGAACTATTTCTATTTCTACCCCACATGGGGATTTTGAAAACTGCTTGTCATTTAAAGCATTCCCAAGACCCAGGATTATGTATCTACACTGGCCTTGTAAGCAGAGCTCAGGCTGCCTGCAAATGCCATGTGTGCTGGCATGTAGCAGGCTGTATATATATATATATATATATATTTGTATATAGACACACAGTGACAAGATACTGCCCAAATGTTTTTTTCCAAGATGAAATACATGCGTTCTATTATGGCTCTCTGAAAAGGTAAGTTGTGTTAAAACTAAGTTGCTAAAAAAAAAATTTCATACATTTTGAGTCATATTTAAATCTAAACTTTAAAATATGTCTGACCTAGCATCTGAAAATGAGCAAGCAGTGTTTTTGTATGCAACTTTTTGTATGCTGAAGTCACAGTTTTTTCCAAATCTGTATTTTGTGACTTCAGTTTTTAATATAAACATTGCTGTGCTAAGCAAATTAAAACAATGAAATAATACTTCTTTTTCATTGTCAAAAATGTTCCTCTCCCTTTAAATACAATTTCTTGTCTACTCAGAAGAAAATGGATTGAATTTTTACATATTCATTGCTGATTTCTTTATATCATCTCACCAGGACATGATATAATTGGTAGCACATTAGTTGTTTAGCAAGTAAGCAGAGAGTATCATTATTTGTCTGTATGCCTGGAAATGCTGAAAGGTTAGTTGCTTTACTCAAAAGCGAGAATAGAATTGGCAGTATGGTATTGATATGTTGTTTATCTGTACAAAAATTATTTATTTTTTTTTCTTTGATAGGTTACTTGGCTTCTACAAAGGAATACTTCCTCCTGTCTTGGCTGAGACACCCAAAAGGGCGGTGAAGGTAAAAACCCCATGCTTCCTCCCTTAAAAATATAAGTAGGGACAGTGGCAGCTGTAAAACATTTTATTTCTCCCCCACTGACTGAGATTAGAATCTTAAACTTATTTGGCATATTAATCCTCTGATTTTTACTAGGAGGAAAGTTTCCTGTTGATAGCACAATAAAAACTGTCCTTGATTAAGAAGTGTAGGATAAGGCTCGTAAATGTTAAGCTAATTTTGACCTGTGTATCAAATGTAACTGAAAAAAAAAATTGCAATTATTTTATATTGTCAAAATTAATAAAATAGTTTAAGTTATATTTTAGCCTCATAATTGCCTCTGGTTTAGATATTTTGGTTTACTGAAAATGCCTAGCAACTTGCAAAACAACTAACAGCTTAATAAATTAACGCAAGAAGCCATTAAAGAAGCCACTAATAAGTACTTACTCAGTAGGTTTGAAGTGCTGCCCAGAGTTTCCTTGTGCTCCAAAGGGCACTCTGCTCCATACTCTAACTTTTTAAGAGATTGAAGATCGTAATGGATACAACTCCTCATTGTGCAAAACATTTTACTCCAGCTCTCTTACAGTTGTAGATGCTAGCCTATCAAAATGTATTTGCTGTCAAATGCTGATCTGATTTTCTTTTATTATCCTTTATTTTGATTTGTAGAACAGGATTTTAGTAACATTCCTAAGCAAAACAATTCAATACATCCCTTTTTTCAGTAGAGCCATTCGACCTTTTTAATTAAAACCTAATTATTAAGCACATCATCCTAAAGTTCTAAATCTATCAAAGCAGCCATTGTTTCTTTGTCGTTTACTTCAGAACTTTGAAGTTTCCATAGTTGCACCAAATGCGTCTAAAAGCAATTATTATACAGAATGTCTTGATTTTCCTTTCTTTCTTTTTGTTGTTTCTTTCTAAAAAGGCTGCATATGATTCTGGTCCTTAGTCTGCAATTAATCATTCACATTCCAATTCCTTTACAGAGGAATAATATTTGTATAAAGTGACAGGATGTGACCTTGTAACAGAATCCTAAAGGAGTTCTGGTAATGTCATCTTCTTGTTTGCACTGGAGTTTTAGATGCAAGTGACATATGTCACTTACCTCAAAATTAGTTAATAAAACCAGGAAAACTAAAGTCCTATTTATTAACAAAGTGGCAGTGAAGAATAGATGGATGATATTTAGAAGATTCCTAATAACTTGTTTTCTTCTTACTGTGATGTTTCCTCTGTCTCTCCATTTAATTTCATTTGAAACAGGATAAAGTAAATCTGACTGTACTTTTTAGATTCCAGCATGTATTTAGTTAAGATATCAACCCAGGTTTGATTTCTCCTACCATTTTGAGTCATTCATAAACTTCAAATCACTTTCCTTTACTCAAATTGATTAAATTGGCTTAAACCCCATGATATTCAAATAGTTATAGAATCATAGAAAGATTTTCATTTGGGAGGGATCTCTGGACCAAAGCAGAGTTGACTTCATGATTAGATCAAGGTTGTTCAGATGCCTTGTCTAGCTGAGTTCTGAAATCTTAAAGGATGGAGACTGCAGCCTCTCTGTGCTCCTGCTCCAGTCCTTAATTGCTTTACTATGAAGAATTTTGCCTTATATCCAGTCCAAATCCTCCTGTTGCAACCTTTGCGTTTTGCATGTGTCATGCTTCTGTTGTCGGCCTCTGACAAAGTCTGACTCTCTTCTGTATAAACTTTGGATGGTGGAAGACAGAAAGATCACCTCAACCTTCTTGTCTCCAGGCTAAACAGACTCAGTTGTCTCAAACTCTTGTACCTCATAAGCTCACAGGTCCTTTAATATCTTATCCTCTCTTAGTAGGATGCTTTCTACCTAGTTCTTGAACATTTATGTGAGAGCTGATTTTTCTGCAAACATGAGAATCGAGTTTAAATGTTAAACATGTGAAGGTTTTTATTAAATAGTTGAATTTTTTTATTATTTACACTACTCCTTTAAATTTTGTGCTGTTCCAAGGATATCAGAATGACTTTAAGTTACCTTGAGACATCAGCTGTATTCTACATTAGAAGAATTCAGTGACAGAACAGGGCCGGACAATAATTCCTTGTAAGAACCTCTATAATTAAGCAATTCAATGTGAGATGTCATATGCCAGTACAATTTTTAACATCTAAAAGTGGAGTTTGTACCCATGCTTTGACCTGAAGAGAATCCAGCCTATCTCAAATTTCCGCTAACCTTATTTGGCTGTGACCCCAAGGGAAAAGTCACTGATTCCTTTGGCCCAGTCTCCACCCGTTATCCTTGTAAGAGTTTTCCTCATCTTAACTAGCCTCAAGCTGTCCCTTCTCCACTGCCTAAATGACTAGTGAGATTTAGAGGAAGACTACATCCAGGCCAGTGATTCTGAGATGTGAGAAAGCACAAAAGGCAAAGAGGCATCTTCTAGGTTCCAGCAGCCTTGTTTTATGTTTGTAATGAACTTTTTTGAAAGCTTCTAGTTATAGTGTCATAAAAGTGTGTAGAGAATGGACAAGGGAGATTTTGTACTAAGAAATGTACTTGTGCTACTGGAGCATTGCATTTATTTGGTGTGTATTTTTGCAAGTAAAAATAAAGCTATTAAAATGAAGCTATTTAGCCCCAGTTTTTCAGTTAAGTGTTGAAGATACAGATTCGTTTTTAGTCAACTATGTTCTCATGTCTGTCTTGCTATTTCTTTTTTTCTCTCTTTTTATTTCCCTTCTAAAAAGAAAGCTGGTATTTCTGGAAGATGAAAAGTCAAAGTTTATAACTTTCTGTTAGATTGAACTTGGAGGAAAGAAATGATGATGCCAATACAATGGTTAACAGATGAACTTTTGGGGCAAATTTATATTGCTCATGTGTTCCCAGACATCTTGTTTCAAGCATATATTTTTACCTTAGAGTTATTGAGACATCTGGTAAGTACTTTGGCTATTTTCTGTGTAACTTCAATTAAAGTGTATCTTTGCCAGATGGACAATATTGGTTATTATATACACAAAAGCATGTTTGAAATACGTTTATTCTGAGAAATTTTTTTTTGCGCAAAGCTATTAACTTAATACAACTGTAGAGGAAAAGACAAATTATGCTGTGTTTTTAAAAACATTTTGTGTGGACATACATTATATAAAGTCATATGATACAGTATGAAATCTTTTTTTTCAAAATTGTATGTATACTAGCCACTCTACTACACCCAGCAGCATTTATATTAAGTTTTATTGCTATTGATTTGTTTTCTTTTAAAAATTATATAAAGCATAGTTACTATAAAGTAGTTATTTTATTTATGACTCTAGGAAGCTATTGATTTTTAAGGTAACATTTTAAAGACCAAAAAATTGCTAGGTAATGTATTTCTGCCTTTATTACAACTATTTTACAGATCTGTAACACTATGGAAAACATTAAGGAATACCAGAAATTCCGTTAAAGGTTAAGAGGGTAACAATGACTAGAAAGATGCTGGAGAGAGAATAAAGCAAATTTTATCACAATAAGAAATTAATTTAGTTCAGTGAAGCAGCTTACCCGCCCACTTTGTCAGATTTTTACCTCTGTAATACCTTCAGTTGTACAAAAAGATAGACCTAGAGTTTAAGTAACACTTCTATCTTTTCTGGTTATTTTCAAGGCCAATGCAAAAATTTTAAACATATTTGCAAGATGCTTGCAAGGTTATTGTTCAATCTGTACACTCTTCAGAGGGCAGTTAAAATCTGGGCCCCAATTCTAGGACCTTTTCTGCCAAATGATATAATAATCCCAACTGAGGATATAAAAAAGTATCTGTCCAGTGACCAGAGTATCAGCCCATCAATTTTCAGAATTTAACAACCCAATTTTGCATTATGTATACATATCCCCTCTTGCTTTAAAACAGTGGCATTATTAACACATTAACACCCAATTCTCTGATGGTTTCTGTATGATTCCAGTGACTTTTCATTTGAAGCAGGTCTTGATTGAAAAATTTTATTGACTTTGCCATAGCACAAGGTTCTAAACAAGCTCAAATGAAAATGTGGTGCTTATTACTTATGTTCCTGTACACGTGGTTTATGGAAAAGCTGGTTTGTTCTGATAGGTCTATAGTAACTGAACCCTGAGGGACAGAGCTTGTCTTCTTTGGCTGAGACTTAGCACAGGTCACCCAGTCTTTCTGTCATGTCTTAAAAACTCTATTCCCTTATGTTTCTTATGATTCCCATGTCTCCAGTGGCCTTATTGCTCATTGCCTTCCTCTCGTGATGAAACGGTTTGATTGTCTCATGCATGGGGCAGATGCTATGTGGAGGGATCGTAGCCTCCTGTGTGGTCACAAAATGCACAGACTTTCAAAGGATCCCACCTTCCTTTGAACCAGCTTGCTCTGAACTAATCAAATGTTACAGGTCAACATTGGAAAGCAGACAAGAAAGTTAGAAGTTCTAGCTATTTTCTTTTGCTAGACTGGGATGTGACAGCTCTTGTACTAGGAGATATGAACCTGCACTGATGCAGTCTTGGTGGAACTGTGACAGGTTTTTGTTCTTCATTCCCATAATACCAGACATGCTGTGTAAAAGCCACTTCATTTTGCATGCAAAGACATGAATACTTCTTAGACAGATTACAGGACTCACAAATAGTGAGCTGTGGTTAGAGGCCTTGTGTTGTTCCATGTGAAAATTATGTGGCATAACACCTTCGATATTTTTGGTTTTACCCAGAATTCAGATACCTACTCTTCATAGCCCACAAGTTCTGCCATCCTCATGCTAGAAGATCATTTTCACTGCCCTCAGATCTGTCTTATGTGATAGCAACTGGACTGCTTTTTCAGTGGCTTCAGCAACATATTTGCAGAATATGAATTAAAGACAAAATGAGGTTTGTTCTATAATCTCCTTCATAAACTTGTCAAACCCTCCCTGCAAGTCATTAAGATCTTTCCCCCATTACTCTTATTGGAAGACTGTTTCAGGACTCTACTCCTTTAATTGCAAGAAAGCTTCATTAGATCTCCAAGCACATTCTATTTATGAGTATATTTTACTTTTACACCCAATTTCTTAATGTTACATGCTTTCCTTGTTTTTCATTCTCTTGCAGCATCTCTTTTGCTAAACTAAACAAGGAAAGCATTTATTCTTTTTCAGTCTTCATTCTTAAAATAAGCTCTAAGTTCCCCTTAATGGTCCTGGTAGCCCTGTTTCAAATATGATGTAGTCTGAGTTCTTGTTTTTTAAATAGTGGCCTAGATTGTGTGCTGTATTTCAGAGGACATCTTTCCAATTATTTGTAAAATGTCACACACACTCTTTCTTTAGAGTATGTCTTAACCCATGCATCTCAGACCTTGTGTCCACAGACAAGGAGCTAGGCAGTGAAAGTCTGTGCCAACAGGAAGCTTCTTACTGACTTCAGTGCAGTCAGAGTTGTTCTCAACCTTCTTCTTGGAAGAACAAATCCATTCATTTATTATTCTTTGATTTTTATAAGAATTCACAGAAGGTATTCTCAAAATTAATGGGTTTGGGTGGCAAGAAATGTTAGGTTGCAAAGTGAGCCATTTGTAAATGGTTGCCTTTCACCATGTCAGTGCAGGTGAAGCTGATCTTATTTCTTTCTTGAACTTCAAACACCCAAGAGTACAGCTTTCAGGACATCCTGTAAGGAATTGCAGATGCTCAGGACTTCTAAGCGCCACTGTTTGAAAGCAGACAATTGACTGAAAGATTTATTTGTGAAGAGAGAACAGAAAAAGAAATATGCCTGTTGACAGTAGAAGATTATAAAAATGACAGACTTTCCATCTTCAAAATCCACAATTATATCTCTCTGATGAGGAGCAGACTAGTGTTTGAGAAATGCAATGTGATTGCAGCACATTATATTAAGGATATGGGGGTGATTTCTTCGGAAAATTGTAATATTTGCTACTACATTTAAACTAGTATGTGAAAGTTAATTCCAGAGGAAAAGTTTATAAATTTAAAATATGTCCTATATGATGTAAGTGAACTCTTAGATAAATCATTACTTGAATTGCACTTACGCTGCTATTATGCATGACAGACTAATAAAATCAGTTCTGAAGCCTGATTGCCTACTCTTGCACATCTAACACTGCTACAGAGAGTGTGAAACAGAAGTGGCTTATTTTGCAGAACTGCATGCGGCTGCTCAAAATATGAGGTAGTGAAACTCCATTGTAGTCTGCTTTTTACTAGTTTGCATAAGTAACTAATAATTTTTTTCAGTGCAATTTCAGTCTAACTTTTATTCACAGTTTTTCACCTTCGAACAATACAAGAAGCTACTAGGATATGCATCATTACCACCAGGACTGGTATGTATGGATACAGAACTTCATGTTCTAATGTAATATGTCTGCTGAACAGTCTGTCTCATCTGCTTCCTCCCATAGAAGAAGCACAAAATTAAAGGGTCCAGCGCAATCCAGAGTTTTTCAAAAGAGACTTGTCCCTTGTAAACATTGATAAGAATTTATCAAAATTTATAAATGATGTTTTATATCAAATGTCCTCAAAATAATTCACTACAATGTCATTACATTTGTTAGCATAGATAACGACAGCCTCCATGGAAGAGTCTGTATACAACTTGTCATTCTTCATTCTTGTAAAATAAGAAAAAAAGTTGAACATTATCAATATTTATTTATCCGTGTCATAGTGACTAGTTTAATACTTCAACCTCAAAGTGCTATTCTCCAAAGCACAGTACAACTGTCTTACTTTAAAGACTTCATAAAAGAAACATAAGTTATTGATAAGAAATTGCTCCTTCCTTTGAAGTAAATGGCAAAACTCTCTTGTATGTCAGTGGAGTTCAGAATTCTCAAGAAATAACTGGTTTAAAAACAAAATGCAGGACATACATATATGCAGAAATGTTTTAATGCTAAGATGTAGGTTGCATGTGTAATCTGCGTTCTCATGTGTAGAGCATAATTCTGCTATTGTGAATTAGGAGTAAAATACTTTTTATTTTATATACTTTTTGCTTCCTGCAGTCTAAGAATGTAAATCGTAGTAAATATCTATTTTTATTCACAATGATGGCATCACAACTTTAGGAAACAATTGATCTTTTGATGGCTACGCTGTAAAGGTTTTGGTAATTTCAAGTCTCTCTCAAAGAGTATTGCTTGCATTTCCACCTCCCTTTCTTTGCAGTGAATGAATGGTCATGGAATTCTATTATCTAGGTTAAAGCAAGTTTCCTCTTCCTCTTAATTATTCCACTGGCCCTATAGCTGTTTGCAGTGTCTCCTATTTTATCTGGTATATTTCAGCAGTTCTCATAAGTGTATGAGGTGTAAATAGAGACTGATACTTCTTCTCTAGCAAGTGGAAAGAACAGAGTTGAAGGTTCCATGGTACCCCAGTACTTCTTGGGGGAGCGGAGGAAAATATGCTGAAAACTTGTAAACATGCAATAGCTGCCCAAAAGCTGCTCTGATTCATGTAACAGATACAGCAATGCTTAGAACCATCAGACACCCCTCATATTTTTGGTGCAGTACTCTTACCATAGAGGCATTTTTGACCCTAAGGTAGCGAGGGAAAAAGACTGAGGGGAATTCTGGTCTAAGCTAGGCAGAATGATTCTAGGTGCCTCAACAGACCTCATATCAAGGCAACATTTATTATTAAAAGACAGATGCATACATTAGCACCATGATCCTACTGGATTCAGTCTCATGGTTGATGATGAAAGGTTCTCATCTTACTGGAAAAATAGATTTGTTGGTAACACAATCTTCTCCAAAGGCAGTAAGACTGGCATTTGCCCCTACCCTTCTAACTTTCCATTCTTCTCTTTCTTGAGCTCTCAAGAGTCCCTGCTCATATCCCTCTGTGTTAAGTAAGTGTTTTCTCACTATTGTTTTTTCTTTACTGTTGGTTTCTTTGAATTTCAGCAGATGTACTCATTACAATATATTTTGGTCCTGGGACTTTTTTCAGCACCTGGAGAGTTTGGAGATGATAAGTGGAGGCAATAAATGTGTAAAGTGATCATTAAATTTAACCCCTCTGAATTTTCTTAGTTGACCTAAATATTTTAATACTATTTTTTGTTAAAAACAAATTAAGGTATCTTAAAATGAGGTTCCATGATGGAAAGCAAAGCAGTGAGTATCTCCCTATCTATGACTGAAATGTACTACCAGCTTCTAAGTAAATGGAGTTAATACATCCTTGCAGTGAATGCTGACACTTCCCTGTGTGCCACTCATTCCCATATAAACCTTTCTAGGATTGTTACCTACTAGGTGAATGTTCTACTTGTGCAATTTGCTTAAGTACTGAACTATTTTAGATTTTTACATTTATTTTTAAGTTAATAAGTTAGTGTTATGTGCTTAATGCCCTGTTCAGAGATTTTATTTTTTCTGGTGCTGCGTAACTACACTTATATTTGTGTTATTATTCAGAGTCCACCCAAAGATAACATGAGGACATTCTTTTTCCACATTTGCATAATAATTTCGTACCACATTTTTCCTTCCAGCTGAAAAGAGAATACATGGACATGGAGTGCTGTGACATTTTATTTTTATTGTTTTGGAATATGGTTTGTGGCTATTGTCATATTGTCTTCATGAACTGTCAGCATCTAACCAAGGGCTAAAGCTGTTTAGTAATAGAATACTGCTGCATTACTGTAGTCTTGCAGTTTGCATTGTATCACTCAGTTTCACAATCTGATGTTCAGGAAGTATTACTCCTTAATATTTAACTTCATTTTAACTTTCCTAGGCATTTGCAGTTGCTGGCTTGGGATCTGGGTTGACAGAGGCAGTTGTGGTTAACCCATTTGAAGTAGTAAAGGTTACCTTACAGACCAATCAGAATGCCTTCACAGAGGTAGGAAAATTGCTTCATTCTCCTTTGTCCACTTTATTGGGCATAATGCACTTCACGGTTCATATTTAGAGCAGAATGTCTATAATATATTGGTTGATGCAAATGATTTTCCCACAAGCATAACAGAAATGGAAAAGAAAGACACCCAATAGACAATGCCTTCAGATATGCAGAGATGCATGCAGTATTGTCAGAGGCATCAGCATCTCCACTATAAATATTCTGTGCCTGAAGTGCACTTTCATCCCTCCAGAGCAACCAGCAACCCAGCACTGTGAGGAATTGTACAGGAGTACCAACCTGAGCCCCTTGTACCACAGCACAGTTACCCTAGCAGGCTCCAGACTTCAAGTGAGCACCGAAGGTTAGCATAAAACACCACGGCCCTGTGCCCTAGACAGAGTCCAGCTGCTGTATTTTATGCTATGTTTCTTGGATGAAATTACTTACAAGACTTCACTTTTATTAGCACAAACTGGAAAATTGTTATATAACAAGTACATTGATCATTTAAATTCTTGCTCCACTTCAGAATTTTATTATTCAAATATTGTTTCGTCCAAAGAAGTCATTGTGCAAAACATTGTCCACGATTCTGAGTAGTGCTGAAAGGGGAAAAAGATTAAACTGGGAAAGAGTGATTCATGAAAATCAAGTGTTCTCAGGAATGCACTAGCTTCTATTAATTTTCATGCAGAAGATGTTCCCGGATAAGGTGCAGGAAGGCAGTAATACAGTTCCTTTTTTCTTTCCTCATTGAATAAAAATAACAATTTTCAAATCATCTTTTTCAAAATCTTTTGAGAAATCAGCTGTACCATGGTAGAAGTGCCAAATCACCTAAGCATCACATGAAAAGGTTGGCTGAATCCCTGGTGGGACATGATTTTTGCATATTCTACTATTAAGTTTTGACTGAGTTAATACTTGCATGCCTTGTAGCACTCATCTGCACAAATTGAACCCTTTTGGGGGATGCACAGTAAAGAGATTTATGACCTGGCCATTTACATAAGCTGTTTGGGCCGAGTTCCTCAGGTACACTCCGGAAAAGTACTGCTACTGATTTGTAGCAGTACAAAGAGTAGAGTACTGGTCATAGAGTAGCTGGTACCTACTCCATAACTCATCCAGAAAAGCATTTTCTTCCAAAATAATTTTAAAATGTTTGGTAAATTTCTGTTCTACTCAATGCATATGAAAGACATGTTTGTTTGCTGCAAGTCTCCAGTCCAGACTTTTTTTAAACTTGGGCAGTAAAGCCACTGAAACAGATAAATAGTGCAGTACAGGAGTAAAATGTTTAGGATGCTGGAAGGAGAGAGACTGAAAGTGGGAAAAAGCAATGTGTGAGAGGATCTCTCTCTCAGGAAGGTGATATGATAAAAATTATTGACTACCACTGCTCCAGCAGCAGTAAACTGAGCAGGTATTATGGATCTTTCTGCTTCACAGTTGTGAAGATGTAATTATCCTAGCTTTAAAAAACCTCTGCTTTTACGTATAAACAAACCAGTGTTATATTTTGAACAAACTATTCCTTATAAAGTTGCAAAAGACCAATGTATCCTTTCACTTCATACGTTTTAATTTTTTTCTCTACTGCAAAGTTTGTAACAAAGTCTGGGGTGGTTTAGTTTGTAAATTCTATGCAATTACTTCCTTTAGTTACAGCATCCCTTTCTTTGTGACCTTCAGAATACTACAGTAATCAAACTGTAGCTGTCCAAAATCATTCTGAGTTGGTTTTGTTCAGGCAAATATTCTTTCATTTAATTTAAATGCAAAATTTCACAAAACCCAAATAATAGTATATTATTGTACAAATAAAATTGTGACAGAATGGTATTTGGACTCTACTAGAAACCTAGTTTACATCAAAAGTATTAACTATTTGCTCTAGTGAAAAAAACCCAAAGGAAATTAAGTTCTTAAATCACAAAGATTGTTATATCACAAACATATTAATTTTTAATATATCTTTAAAAAGTGTTAGAATTTCAAAATTTGCTGTGAATCAAAAAACACTCCAGTGACTTTATACCTTGACAGCAAGTTCTCATTAAGAATATGTTAAAGAACATTCCAGACTAAAGCATGTAAACTCAAGCCTATTGGAAGAAGCATGTCCAGAGGTTACATTATACAGCACAAGGCATTACCATGCACTGTTTTTCTAAAAGGTTTAAGTAAAGTGTGTACCTATCCCATTGTGGAGCTTTCATACTACATGATGAAACCTAATGCAGTTCACATATTTCTTTGACTATTGTATAGAAATAATAAATATATCTTGTTTAAAAGGAACAAGGAAGAGCATGAACACATACACTCACACCCAGACTCCTGCACACCCCCAAAGCAAATATTCACACCCTGCGGTGACAGCTGAATTGTTCTATGGTAGCAGATCATCTTTCGAGGGTTGATAGATTTAAAGAGGAAGGCCACTATAAATCACGTATCAGCCCTTTTGTAATGTGGATTGCTATGGGTAAAAATAATGGTGACTTTTTGTTAAAGTAAACTGCAAGAAGGCCCAACACCATGTTGTTTGATTTTCCTTTTTTTTTTTCCCTCTCCCTGTAGCCCTGGATAACTCTCTGGCTATAGAAGCTGGTGTGAGGATTAAAATCTTCTCACCTGAAGTAACAGTTATGATTAATTAAACAAATAGAATTTTCTGCTTTATGATGAGAAGAATCTGACTCAAGATTCCACTGAGTGGGTCTGTATTAAGTAAAAGTCAACAGCTGTGTGAAGTGCATTAACTCCAGATGTTTGTACAACAAATTCCTCTAGCTAAGGTCCTTCCATCATCAATGATGAACTGCAGACCTTCTATGGCTTGATCAGTTGACATGATGACACCTACTTTGGTGAAAGGGAAGTGCTGGCAAAGAGAGTCCTCTTTGTTACTAAAGGACTGAAAAGGGAGGTCAGGTGTAGACATTGCAGGTGTCTATATTTGGACTTATGAATCCCATCTCAGGTGTTCAGCAAGTGACAGGCTTCCCCTCTGAGTCATGAGTAAATCCATATTCAAGAAAAGGGATACCAAGGGATACCTTACTATTGAAGGTTGCTCTATTATTTCTTAAAGATCTAATCTCCATTTTTGCACCATGAAAAAGGATGTTATTGCTAGTATCCATGTTGGGTATCTCTGTTTTAGAATAGATTCTGGCTTGAATTCTTGGGGGTAGTTAGAAAAGTAAACTATAGTAAAATGTATGCAGAGCATTAACAGGATAATATTAGTTGTGACATATGAAAAAACAGAATGAAACTTTGTATTAAAGATTAAACTTGTCAGTCACCTAAATAAGCACTCATATGCTCTGTCAGATATAGTAACATCATTTGGCTGATGCTGTTGATCTACCACAGTGGTATTTTGAAATGGAAAGCTATTAAACAAATATATGTATTGAAATTAGTGGTATTCACAGTGGTGTAGTCAAAATTCTTCTATATTTTCATGTTTGAACCTCCTAGTGGAAGTCATGTTTTGCCTTTCTAATTATATATTTGGTTACCCAGAGCTGGCTTTATGCTTTGGAGAAAGCCAAGCTCAATTCAACAACTTTTTCAAAGTAACGTTTCTATAATGCTGCTAAAAAAACCATAAAATATTCAGAAGGGGAATAGCTAATTCTAAGTATCACGGTATATTCAAAAAAAGATCAAAGGTGCATGTATTTAGGCAGATTCTGTCTGCTATGAGGCAGCTTCTTCCTTTTTGCCTTTTATTAAATGGAAGTCTGTTACAATTCTACTCTTTTACAGGACTAAAGTCATGCTTTCATCTTATTCTGCAATCAGAAAAATGAGGAATCTTTTTTAAATTAAAGTCGTGATCTTTATATGGTCACACGAAAGGGAAAATAACAAATATGGTAATACTTAATATAAAATTACAAGAATTGGCAACACTGTGTTTGTCAACGGGATGGAAATGATGCTATGTTTATTGTTTTCTTTTTGTAAATATGATCTCTTCCTTCTTTTGCTTAACTTGTGTAGCAACCATCTAGCTTTGTTCAAGCTCAGCAGATCATTAAAACCGGTGGTCTGGGCTTCCAAGGACTCAACAAAGGCCTTACTGCAACCCTGGGCCGTCACGGAGTTTTTAACATGGTTTACTTTGGATTCTACTTCAATGTGAAAAACTTTCTTCCAGTCAATAAAGTAAGTTCTTCATACAATACAATAGACAATCAGATAAGAAGTTTGACATTTTAATTCACACTGTATTTTTCTGTGCAAAGCTGTGGTATTTAGTGATAAACAGTGACTAACCTAGCTCTGTTTTGCAGAAGTCCATAGTATTTTAATGGAAGCATATTAAGGACTTGAACTTCTCACTTCTTAAGCAAAGCTGAGTATAGTCATATTTGAATTACCATTTTTATGAATTTCCCTTTATAGCGTGGTAGCAGTGTGAAAAGGCAGCAATTGAGATACAGAGATGTTGTGCTTATGTTGGGGATGTATGCACTTTTTTTTGTGGCAAACTGGCTTAGGAGAGAAAAATCAGTTTCTAGAACTTCTTTCAGTATTCACAAAGGGGCTAAGCTTGCAGAGATGGCCAAGTTGCAGTATGTAGGTTATTCTGGCCAGGCACTGGACCTATTTACTCAAAAGAGAGTTCAACCTAGTGTTGAAGGATGACAGGGAAGGTTCATCCATATGGGAGAGAGACAGCCCAAAACAGGATGTAAAGGGTCATGCACAGGGACTTTATATCATTTATAATTTAAAATAAAAAGAATCATTATAGCTGTAATTTGTTAACTTAAAGAAATTTTGATAGTCCTATATTACTTTGAATAACAAAGGAAGCATTTTCCTTTACAACAGAAAGAAATTTAACTAATGAAAATGTGGTAATATCAGCAACTTTCTAAATGACTGTGTGAGAAACAACTAATGGTTTATTAATGATTCCAGTATGCTACTTACTGAAGTGTGTTTTCACGAACGTGATTTTTAGATGATGACAGTTAAACAGTCACAGGTGTAATATGTAGTGATATACATGTAAGAAGGTGCAATTCACATCAAAAGGGATCATTTTCTATACCCAGATGAAGTAACACCTCTTTTTTTTCTGCACTTCTGAGTAGCCTGGTATTTTTGTTGGCAGCGTTGTATAAATGGAGAAAAGCTCCACTTCTTATTTGCGGATCGTTACAGTAAATTGAATTGTTCAAGACCAGCTGACCCACAAGTTTCTACAAGTTTCTTATAGTGTATTTAAGCATATTTTACAGTGTACTTTAGTCACACATTCTAAAAAGTCAAGACACAAGCGTAGCTGGATACTAAGATAGGAGTAAACACTTTTGTGTTGATCAAAAGATGAAAATATTATAATCACTGTGCAGAAAATTCAGAAAAATACTCAGGTAAGGACAGAGACTAGTGTGCAGCTTCTATAAGAATCATGGGAAATGTTCTTGCATAGCAATTGAATAGTAATAGTATTTGGCATAAGCATGCTTTCCTAGCCTTTCAGATTTTAAAAAATAGGAAACAATTATTACATTATTAGAAAGATTCAGAGCTTTATGATCTAAAGGAAATTAGTACTTTATACAGATTTTCTATGATGCAGAAAGATTTTAACATCTACAACATAGGTTTAAATATACGTAGAAAACAAAAGAGAAACTACTTCAATGTCAGCCAGTGGCCCAGCTGTCCTCAAATATTAGCAAAATCAAAAGGCAATTTAATCAATGTGGGATTAACTGCAAATAAGTGGAGAGGTTTGCCTTGTGCTTGACCGGTGCACAGTGCCTTATATGGTGGCTTGCCCGGTGGCTTCATCTGTGCTAGTAAATTGAGTAGCAACACCGAAACTCAGCCGTCTGTGCTGTTAAACATTCCCTGGCACAGCTCTGGCCCTGGCCAGCCAACGCAGTTCCTGGGTACAGCTTAGGAGCTAGTGAAGACAAGGAACCCTTCCTAATGGGCTGGTTTCATGCAGCAAGTCTGTTTTGAATGGTAATAGCATTCTATAGTGCTAATAAAGTTAAGAGGACTCTAGGCCAGCCAGCATCAGTGCCATAGACAATCCGTACAGACAGATATAGCCAATAATTCTGATCAAACTCCCATTAAAATCAATGCAAACTTGCCCTGAATTTAAGAAGACAGAGATCAGGCCTCATCTGGCTTGTGCTAGCTAACATTATGTCTCAGGTACTTACATGCATTGAATTTCACTTCAGTGACTGCTGAATGGAAGTATTTAACAATAATTTGTGACCTGTAACTTAAAACTCTTCTGTCTGTGGGCAGGTACTACAGGCTGAGAGTTATCAAACCCAAACCTGTACAAGGAATTTGGTAGAAGCTGGTTTGCAGTTAGTCTGAAAAATGTTAGAAGTTGTTAATTTGTCTAGATTTCTCACATACTTGATTTCATTACAAAATCCAGTTTGTTAACTTTGTATATATTGCCAGAAAAGAAAGTCTTAAAGCCAGTCTTGCAATATTGACAAATATAAAAAAATTATATATAAAAACTGTGAAATAAGAATACTACACTTGTGAAATAATTTTGACTATTGACTATGTATTTGCTGTTCACCATCTGTAACATAAGTGGAAAATGTATGAAAATCTCTGAATGAA
Organism: Pseudorectes ferrugineus; assembly: GCA_008033365.1. NCBI lineage: Eukaryota > Metazoa > Chordata > Aves > Passeriformes > Pseudorectes > Pseudorectes ferrugineus. The sequence continues at coordinate 21,118 of QWTY01031779.1, forward strand.
CCTTTTAGCTGTCAGCTAAACTGTGCATTAAATTTGCATCCCAATTAGGGATGTTTGCAGCCTATTTTGCCAAAAACAATAAATCTTGTAGGTTGAGTGGTCAAATGATATCAATGACATATGTGGGTTGTAAATGTCCATCATGAATAATTTTTCATACGTTCAGTCTATTCTGCTAAACAGACCATTTACAGCCAACCTTGTGCTCTGTTTACTGAAAATGGAATATGCCAGATTTCTTTCAATGGCCACTAATGTATCAACCATAGAGAATTAGTAACTATGCTTCTGCCCTAGCAATGAAATTATTTTGCTTTTATAGCACATTTCATAGGTTTCCAGCAGCTTTCACTTTTCAATTTTTCATCAAAATTATGTTTGCTTTTAAACATTAGTTTTATTAAAACCTTTGCTCACTACCACCTCCGAGTGGCTGCCACATTTCTTAATGGTATGAGATTTCCTCACACCTGTTAAAAGCCCCCTTTGAAATGTGGCCAACTGCAAAACTCATTTCAAGTCGGGCACTGCCAGCCCCAGCCTCCACAGATGTGCCGCCTGTTACAAGGGCTGTGCATCAGGCCATGGGTGCTGAGCAGTGCATTGTCTTGTAAGAGAAAGGGGCCCTGAACTTCTATAGGCAAAGAAGAGATGGGAAACCCAAATGGGCTGTTCAGCTTGGTGAGTAAGTAAGACAGCAGACGATAATTTTGTTTTAGTAGCTTTCAGATCCATGCCAACAGAGAAGTTCTGTGTAGGAATAGAGAGTGAAAAGTGGATGTGGTGCAATGGACTCGAAGAAATAGTGAGCCAAGGTGATTTAGGAGAAGATTGGATCAGAATGAGTAGTGGAATAACCTCAGAGCTACCATCCGAACTCAGGTTTCAGAATGACCTGGGGATTAAAAAAATTTAAAATGGAGGTTCTGTATCCAGCACAACATTACAAGTGAATGAAGTGGTCTGTAGAGGAAAGCTTTGGAGACTGAAGCTGATAAATTATAACTGTCTCCAGTGGGTGACACTCTTATACACGGATGTGTATGTTCCAGATTTAGTGCTAGAGTTTTCTGTTGCTGGAAATTATGGAATATAAAAGAAGGAAATAAGCAGCTTTTGATTTGGGAGGCACTTATTGAGTCTCCACTTATTTAAAAAAAATTATTATAGAAGTAATGTATAAAAAGCAGAGGAATAACATCTCAAATTTTTTCTCCCAAAGAAAGCAGGGAAATCCAACAGGACATGCATATGTATAGCATTTATTAGTGATGCCTTCTTTTGTCTTTGTTTTTAATGGCTGCTGGTGCTCCCAGCATGGGTACTAAGGTGTACAAGGTAATGTGACTGTGAAGAGTTTGGTAAAAAGGTGAGATGATCACAGATTGTTATCCAACCACAGCTAAGTTATTTCATTGTGAATAAGCACACAGGTATTTCATTTCCTTGTGGCATACTGTTTTGTGGTGTGGCACCATTTAAAACCAAGTTTCCATTCTATATGTTCTGCTCATACTACATAAAAAATTGGCTTTGCTTAAAAACTGAATTCATGTATGTTCTTCCTTCAGTTTTGCTATTTATGAAAGGAAGAGGAGCATGTCAGAATCTTTTTTCCTAACGTACAACATATGAAACATATAATATTTGGTCAGTGAGCTGCGTGGTGCAGAAATTAGTAACAATAGTGTGATGATAACTGCCTCTGCTAACCAGTTACAGCATTAGCACTAGACAGATACCTTATCCTTGAACCTCCTTCCATGGAATTCTAGACTGTTGGGAATATTTTGGCATTGTCCATAGGGCAGAAAAAGGACAGACTTTGGTGTAAAAAGAAAGGCACTCCTTCACGATGGCACCAACTTGCACCTACCTGATTGTCAGACAGCCAATGTTCCTTTGTCCATGTAAGCATTCTAGACAGAGGCAGAAATTATGTTTGGAAATCTCTTTTTCAATTGGAAGCATTATCACAGTACAGTGCCACTAAGATATGCTTTTAGAAAAAACCCCAACTTTTTGTTTTTGACAGCTAAATTTATATTGAATCTGTTATACTAATGAAATTACCCAGATATTACATTGATGAATTGCATAGAAAAACATTTCCCATTAGGTTTATGATAAAAAATCAAGTTATAGCAAAGCTAATACTTACTATGGTACATTTGGTTAGAGTCCAGTTTTGTGAATGGGCAAAATGCTTCAAAAGGATTCTACTTTTCTTCTCCAGATACCAGAAACCTTGGCTTTATTCTATTTGCATTTAAATCACTGTATGTACAGAATGAACAAAAGTTTGTTTGTTAAGCTCTTTGTTAAAGTGCTACAATTCTTGTACCACAAGCCATTCTAATTTTTAAAAGTTATTACCAGTATGTTTCATGTTTTGTGAAATCAAGGTGTTGAGTTTTTCTGCAAGTAATAAAGAACTCTGTTGATTTTGACATTTCTTTCTAAACACCTGTATGGGCTTCATCCAATGTATATTGTGAAAGTTTTAATTTATTTTTCTTGTTGCTAATCTGGAAAGGAAAACTTCTTTCTTGGTTTCTTTTTAATTCAAAAACATACAGGTTTAGGAAACAAAAAGCTGCCTTATTGTAACATTGCGCTGATGTTATAACATGGCAAGATCATTTATTATTTTAATAATGATTTTCTATAATTAAAACACCTTCATGATAGAAGTGAGCTACATATATAGAGCCTGATGTAGGAAAATGTGTCCTTCTGTTGAAAACTGATAGCAAAACCAAATTATGTGCATAGGAAATGTCCTGGAACACGCTGCTCTGTGACTTCCACTACTTAGAGAAATAGGATTAAACCTGCTTCAAGGGACTTTGACTCCCAGATAAACTCTGGGTTCTTTGATGTCATAGAAATGCCAGGGTAGGAGGTCTTTCTAAAAGATCAAATAAAACCCGATTGAACTGTGAACTGTGAGTGAGCAAAGAAGTTTTTAGATGCACTTCTAACCTACTTCTAACTTTTACCGTGTGCATATAGTAGGGTTCAGAAACAATCTGTTGTAAATTCTTCAGCCAATTAGCTGAGTGAATTACCACCGTTTATAATGCGCAGAACGTGGAGGCTCTCTTGCCGTTGTGCCGAGTTGGATTGTTAATAACAGGAAGCTAGCACTTCTCAGTACAGTGGATCAGCTACATGTGAAAATAAATGTAAAAAACCTGGAGGGGAATGGCAGCAGACTGAGATTAGTCTTTATTTAATTTAGCATTTGGGGGTCCAACACACAAATGAGTGTTTTAGTAGGCTTCATGGTGGAAGTTGCTGTCATTTGTAAAATATTCTGGCCAATTAGCTAATAGTGTGCTTGGATTTCTCCTGTTTTGATACAGTAATACTAAGTACATTGTGAAGCCCAATTATACAAATCATCCCCATATGCCATACCAGTCTTTCTTTATGAACTGTGTTTATAAATCCTGTGTGAGGAAATGTGTACTTCAGCAATTTAGACCATGTGTAAAAACATAGCCAATAGGATTGTCAAGAAAACAAGTTCCAGCATAGGAAATCCTAATGCGTTCCGCTAAAATAACACGAGTGTGTTGTGTGAGTTTTCTGATTAAATGCTTATTACTTTATAGTGCTTAACCTGCACAGGTCTTTCCGTTTCCCTTTTTATTCTTTCTTTCCTCTTTTTTTTGTAGGATCCAAATTTGGAGTTTTTGAGGAAATTTGGAATTGGGCTAGTCTCAGGAACAATAGCCTCAATTATTAACATTCCTTTTGATGTTGCAAAAAGTAGGATTCAAGGACCACAGCCAGTTCCTGGAGAGATCAAGTACAGAACCTGTTTTAAAACTATGGCAACAGTCTATAAAGAGGAAGGGTAAAACATTCTTATTTTAATAAATGTCCAGACCTCTGTTTTAGTTCATATGGATCCATAAAACCACGTTGTTATATTTCAGATTTGACGAGGACCATTAAGCCACCCTGAACTCACATATCAAAAGAGGCCAATGTAGCATTTTGAAAATTTATTTTAGAATTACAAGGAGATATCTTCCTACTATATATGAACTTTTACAAGAGACTTACGAGATGATTATTGGGTTGTCAAAATTTACGTTCCACAAGTAAATGCTTCATATATCTCATGTGTCATTTTTTCAACTCTTCGTTTGGTAAAAGGAAAATATGAACAGAAAACAGGCTATTTCTCAATTTAATCTAATTGTAATTTTATGGGCCTCTGTACTTTTAAAATTATTGCTGAAATAATTAAATTGAGGACAGATCCTTGTGGTAATAACGTTTTCCAACTTTGAAAAATATTTCTCAAGTGGTGACTGAGTTGTAGCTTTGATATTCAATTATATCAGTCATTTTGTCCCTGTATGCAGCTGTTGTTAACAGACTTGTCTTGAAAGTAAACCCATCTCACTGATTAAAGTCATATTTCTGATTGGCTAGGCTCACAACATTGCTTTTGTGACTGAACATTGATTAACTTTTTCTCTTCATCTGATCTGCCTCTGTAAAATGTTAAAATCCAGATACAGCCTGCTATTGAACATGTGTAATTTCAAATAATTGCCTCTAAGTGCTCTGCCAGCATTTTAACAAACATATGCTACAATTCCGTTCTTCTTTTAGAGCAAGAATATTGTTTGAAATGTTTTGTTTGTTATTCTTCTGCTACAGATTTCTGGCTCTGTACAAAGGCTTGCTTCCCAAGATCATGAGGCTGGGTCCAGGTAATTTTCCTTCTGTCATTTCTATTTTGCTTTTGTTCTTGCTTTCTTTTCCCATTTTTCAGTTTCTTGAGAAAATGTAGTAAATATCAGTGAAATAAATGAATCAAAATATCTTTCACTTTGAATGGTTTCTTTTTAAAATAGCATCATCTAATAGTATCACAGATGGATTTGGCTAAATATGTGTCTAAAAAGGATCATTTACAGATATATATCAGAGAATTGCAGATCCAAGTAACTGCTGGTTTGTGCAATTGCTTTATTTATGAACAAACCAAAGTACATGCAAGTGACAGAACTGTAAAACTTTCAGAAGTTTCTTAAAACTTCCTATTCCTTCTAATGTGATCTTTTGAGTTCACTAGGATTATTCCATACCTATGTGAAGTCAGCCTAAAATGCAGATTAGAGTCTCTCCATAAAATGCACTCCACTAGTCAAAGCACAGCCCAAGCATATCAAATTCCAGTTACTTTCTTCTCCTGTGCTCTATGGGGCAGACACTAAAAAGCTGATAGCAGAGCTGGGAAGAGACTTGTATGGCCATGGAAAACTAAGAGGACAAGGATATCTTAAAACTGGGGTTGTTGTTTGACCCCTCCTAACTAATTGTTACTCCAAATGTGAGAGCACAGTGGTTGAGAGCTGTATCTTCTTTGGCTTTTAGAGTTTTTTTCCCTTACTGGTTTTGATTAATCATGAAAGCAAGGCACTGGGCCCTCAGACTTTGTCAGCCTACAGAGGCAGTCTGCAACAAAAAGAGCAGAAGCCCCAATTTGAACAGTATCCCGTTCCCATGAAAATGTATTTCCAGTTGTTCAAGCTGGTTGTCTAATACATAAGAACACACATAGGTAAAAGCAAGTAGGTACAGAGCCTGTTCTGCAGTATAAAGGAGGCATTAGGTTTGTCTGTAAATGTTTGCATATCCAATCCATTTGGCTAAGTGCTAGACCATGCCTGGTTATTGTGCGGGGTGAGGAAGAAGGTGGGGAGGGGAAACAAGGAGCTCTAGAGCTAAAAGCCTTTTCCCTCACACTCCAAAGATACTAGATTACATACAGGACAAAGAGAAGGCAGTGTTTAGCTTTCCCAGTACCTCTTAGCACAGCAGATTTTGGAATAAAATTTTCCATCTTACAAATAACTATGCATTCTGGCCCAGATCCAGCAAGTCAGTTAAATGTGAACTTCATTCTAAATGCTTTTGTAGTTCCATTGACTAACTAATATATAGGTTTGACTTTCTGATGAAACAATAATACAATCTTTGTTGTGACTGGGAAGGTAATTCCTTCTTCCAACATGTGAGTGTTTACAGGAAAAAAGATACACAAACAGATCACATGGTATGAGATTTGGAATCAGTCTTGATTTGAGTTCAAATCACATCTTAGACATTGTGTCTACAATTTGTTTGTTGGTCAAAGCCTTTTGCAAACTTCTGCTCTGTCTAGCTGTCTGTGAGTTCCTTTTCGTAGAGGATTTCAAGTCTGATGATGGTTGCTTAGGATAAATGACATGGAGAAACTCATGTAGTAGTTCTGTGTGCCTGGTTGTCTGAGCCCATTCCCGGAAAGGTGAGCCAGTTCAGCAGAAGACACGTTTGTTAGAGGTGCCACTCCAAGCCACCAACTGAACCAGCAGGCAAAGGCAAAGGCAAGAAAATATTTATGCCCCAGTGCTGGCACCCACAAGGAATATATTTTTACTCATGCAGCCTTTTTGAGAGAACTCATGGGTTCTCTTTACCCATGTTCTCCACCTGGAAGCTTCTCTATGTGTTTAGTTATATATATACACCTTCTGAAATGTTCCTTTCTTTATCTCATACAGTAATTACAGCCCAGTTACAGTCTGGCTTCACTAACAGTAAAGATATTTCATGGCTTTCAAGATGGGATTTTATACTGTTATCAATTCTAGCAAATAATGCCATTTCATTAGATCAAAACTTTGCCTGTGGTTTGTAGCCAGGAAAGATTATACTCATTTCAGTACTGTGATTTTCTGCTTTAGACATGGTGAAAAAACAGGTGAAAATGTCTCTTGAATCTTACCCGGAAGCATTTTCGTCATTCTGGAGATTAGTTTTTGTCATTCCACCGGTCAAGTTGGTCTTTCATGGCCAAATCTAACTAAACAGGCACACAAATATACATATATTCAGATTAAAAGTTTCTACTTGTAGAAGAACAAAGAAAAATATTAATCTTGAAAAAATATTAGGAAAAATCACACTGAGGGTGAATTTGATTTAATATACAAGCTATTTACATCAACTTTATAGATCTAATATTAAGTAAAATTGGTATGGATTGTGAATTGGTGAGTTTTTAGTGAACTCGAGAAATAGTAGAATTATCCATTTTGCAAATTAGGCTTTGCCACATCCTGGTTTATATTACACACTAGAAATCTCTATAAAATCTTGAAAATACTGGATTTTCTATGTAGTAAAATAATATCTTTTCTTCCAGGTGGTGCAGTGATGCTTTTGGTTTACGAATACGTTTATGCTTGGCTTCAGGACACAGTTAATCACAAGTAGCACTTCTGAAAAATGTACTCTTTAAAATTATATGCATTCTAAAATACAATATAATAAAGTAAAAATGATTCTTATCCTTTATAGTGTTGAATACCCTCAAATTGCACTGATGTTAATACAGTTCAAAACAAATACAGTCTTTAGGTCCTGATCCAAGAAAACATTTAAGCACATGTTTTTCTGTAAATGCATAATTAAATAGAAGTTGACATTTGTAATTGTTTTGCTGGACCAAGAGAAAATATAAAGCAGACACAAGAACCAGTTAGTTTTTAAAGGACAAACTGAAATTTCTTGACACGGAATCATCCTATGTAATCATACACTTTTTTTAAAGTTTCAGCTGAAATGGCAAGATAAAAACTTTCAGGGCATTTTAAAGAAAAAAATGAGTAATCCTGGGGGGGCAGATACTAAGCTATTGTAAACTGACAGCTCCACTGACTCCACATTAAGAAAATGACCCATACTCTGCAACTCTTCAGTCAGTCTTGCGTCCAGTTTCAATTCAGCCCAGTATGATTTCAGCATTCATAGAAGAGCTTTTCAAGTTCTTGGGAGTTTGGATAGAAAAGGACAGCACAAGCAGCCACAGCTTTAAAAACATGCATACTGTTAAATATCCTACTTGTTCTTAGTCATAAATATGATATAAATCTCATTCAGAACACAGAAGATACTGAAAATAATTAGTCTGCATCGAGTTACATAAAAATGCAAAACAACGTGGGATTCATAGAAGAAATGAGTAAATAAATTAACAGAAAAAAGTAATTTTAGGCATATGAGATTTTACTGCAAATTTTTAATCCACCTTGATATACTATTCCCAAAAGAGCTGTCCTGTGATAAAAATGCTCAGTGCACCCTGACTGTCCCCTTAGTCTTTTATTTCCACCATGGAATGGTGAAACAAGGTTGTAGACTGATAGCACATCTGCAGTTGTAATTAGCTCGCCATACACCTCGAAGAAATGCACCTTTCTGTAGATAAAAAAATATTGCTCTGAAGCTAAATTTTTTGCTTTTCCCCGTCACTGTAAATATAAATATTTCAGGGATGTACTCATGTTCTTACTAGCCATTCTAACTCTGTGAAATACAGTAAATTCTGCTAGGCTGGCTGAAGACATAGTTTCTGTTCATGGAGTTGTGCCATTCTACATTTTAATTTAAAAAACTCTGTAAATAATTTGAAATCACACATTATTCTGCTATAATAATGTCTCCATTATCTAACTTGGTTTGTTGTCAAATGAGCACATATCTTGCAATTGCTGAAAGTTTCAGTATCTCCCCATACTGTATTCACACTGTTAATGTTAAATGTTCTTCCTCTTAAGGAGGTAAAAACCTTTTCCTTAGCAATCCTAAAGAAGTCTCTTTCTGCATTTTTACTTGAAAATGGCAGTTCACGTGCGAAGTCTTATCTCACGAGTGTTTTTAATGCATCGGAAAAGCAACAAAAAGCTAAAAATAGAGATGTGTTTTCAGCACTTTCAAGGATGCCTGTATCGACATGCTCAATAAGCCTCTCTTTTGTCTGAATTTGGCAACAGTGGCTTTTCATACCTATGCTATTTCATAGCTAAAATCAATAAAATTAGCTCTGTTAAAGTTTATAGTTTTAAGGCAAGTGTTTCTCGTTGTTGCATTTTATTGTCAGTTCTTGGCCAAAGAGAAGACACTACTAAGATAATTTCAAAAACTAAAGCAAAAGGCTTTATAATTTGTCTTTTATTAATTTAGGGCATTCAAAATATAAAAATAAAATGCTTTAAACATACTGTATATACATATATAGCCTTCGGTTTTACATCCTTTCCAACATGATTTTTTTTAGTTAATAGCTCAGCCTGATCTTGGATAAAAGGAGAAACAGTCGAAAACAGAAAACAGCATGGTATGGGAAAACAAACCTATGAAAGTGCCAGCCCAATCCCGCATTACTCCTCACGTAAAATGGGCTGAAATTCAGTTTTACACCAAAGATCTTCTGAACTGGGGCCATGCAAACACAGTTTGGCTGAAGGGAGTATTATTAGGCTTCATTGATTTCTTTGGAAACATTTAACACCCTGGGAACGAAGTTTAGACTTTTCGGATTAAAAACTTTAATTCTGCACCCACATATACTGCATATTTCCCAAATGCATCCATTCACATCAGTGGGTTCACTCCAGATTTACACCCTTGTACTTGACAGCAGCAGTTAACCCTTATTTATTATTTTTTAGGGAACAATTCCCTTTTTCTTTTTAATTTAATGTAAAATGGCTTAGAGTTGTGTGGTTAGTAAGCTAACATTTTGCAGTTTTAAGTTTACCCATGAGTATAAGCAGTGAAATAGTCCTTGGGCAAAGGAGTATTCTACATCGTAGGTTTACATTTTAAAAAAAAATTGTGAAACTTCACACCAAAAAAATCCATCACAGGCAGTTCACCAAGAGCCAAGGTCAGGTACTTTTGCTCACTCTGAGCAACCCTTTCTGCACGCAGCCCCCCTGACTTCCCATTCAGGGGTAAGGTATCATGTACAGCAGGCAGATGCGCGGAGAGCTGTACCTAAACAAACACAAAACAAAAATGGTTTATGATGATGTATCCCATGGGAGGAATAATTAACATAATGTCCTGTACTTGCGTTATAAATTATCCTGATTTGGCGGAAGATAATGCAAATAACTGATACAAGCTAAGGATCTGTCTGTCTGTCTGTCAAAACACACTAATTCCTTATTGGAATGTCAGGAAAGACAACTTTTATTCCAGAAATGACCTCATGTTACTCAAGAAAATTTGGAAACTTTTAACACAGGCACACTTTGTTACAGGCTTGTGAAGTCTTGAAGCTCAAAAAAGCTGAGTTTTGAAAGGTTTCTCTTCCTTTTTTTTTTTGTTTTCTTTTCCCTTTGGTGCCCCTTGAGTTCTATGGAAAACAGTAAGTAGACTCGCTCCATAATTCTATAATCCAGTAGAACGACTAAGTTGAAAGCTAAAATCCTCTTGCCAACTTAATCACTTATCTACTTATGATCATCTTCTTTTTTCTTTTCCCTCATTTTATCCTTAGTGAAGAGTTTGTCTAGTATTAAAGTGATTTCTTTTTCATGGTGTTAAGGCTCATTTTATTTCAGCTATAACAGCATAAAGGCAGAATAACATCCATCATGTCACTGAGAGTGTGGCAGAGTGGGAAGGCACTTGTGTGAGCTTCACCTTTAGTGGTTTCAAAGAAACATTCTTGAAAAAGTGTTCTACTGAATAACAAGGGTTTCAGCATCTCCTTTAAGCTAAACAGCTGCTGAATACATTTGAGGCTGAAGAACATGAATCACATCCAAGATCAGATCTTTCTTTCCTTGGGGCCAAATACAATATCTGTGTTCTTTATAGAAATGCAGTTCTGTTAACTATTTTTTAGTGCAAGAAGCAAAGGTGGCATCAGCCAGTTGAGTCCATCTATATTTCAGTGGACGTACTGTACATAACATAAGTCCTGATTGCTTAGATTGTTATGAAAATTTACCCACAGCTGTCTTGGTGATGAAAGCTGGAAATCCACAAAAAGAGAACTATATTTTAAGAGGGACTGTATTTTACTTTCCCACTGAATTAGTGTTTTTAATATGGGATGCAGACAGAATATATGAAGAATGATATTTTCTCCTTTGCTTTAACTATGTCTACAGTAATTTAAGTTATTGGAAAACATTTTTAAAAATACACAATATATTAATAGTCTGGGATGGATATGAAACGTCACACCAGGCTTTTTTTTTCCACATTCATATTCTGAACATACCTACAGCATGGGAAAAGCATAATAATAGTCAGAACTTTATTATTGCCCAAGGAAAACAGGTAAATTTTCAAAGATCAGAATGTTAGCTCTCTTGGGATTAAAGTTTAAAGCAAAATAACTGGCACAGAGTACTTGCCACTGCATACAGAAATGTAGAAAGGAAATTTGCTAATATTAAATAATATCTCTGTTTGTAGCACCACCACCAGTATACCTACAAGGGAAAAAAAAGGCTTCAGAACAACAATGTAAACTTTACCAAGAGCCATACTTTACATTCATTAAAGCAGAAATTGAAGACAACTTTCTGTTTAAAAATCTACAACATAATCTTAGGGCTGGACACAAGTGAGCTGAGAATGATGGTACAATTCTGTTTCTCAGTGGGGTTTTTGACTGATAGGGCTTTGTAAGCATCTCTGCACAAGTTGCACACTAACAGCATTTTCCTCTACAGTTTTCAGTTTCGTTCAGATATTTTCCACCCATTTCTGTTTGTACACTTCATATGAATGTGGTGTTTCATGAATCTGGGAGGCTGGGTATGACTGTGGAGAGTTACTTAGCGGGATTTCTGCCTTTGACTCTTCTGCCAAAGAGATAACTATTTCATAAGATGTTGAAGCCTCCGCTGTGGCACAAAAACATGACCAAAAACCCCTACCTAAACCTCATCACCTGAGGCTATCATCCCACCATGCAAAGACATAGAAAATAACTAGAAATCATCTTCTTAACTTAAGAAAAAAAAAAAATTGGTAAGAAATGTACTGGAAGGTGAAAACAAATGCTGTCAGAAGCCTCTATTTACAAATGGATAAAATCACAAGGATCTTATTACTGCCTGATGATGGCAACATGCCAGAAGAATCAGAAAGCCACCCATTGCCTTCATTCTATATTTGATTACCAAAACCCAATAAAACAACAAAAAAGGACCTCTTAATAACAGTGGATTTTATAATCTCATCGATTAAAGTGTTGTTCTCTAGGCAACTGGCAAACACTTCCCATTCAGCCACCTTTGCTGATTCAAGGCATAGCAGAATTTTCTGTGGTGATTTTTCTTTATTGATTTTTGCACAAATCTTAGTAACAATTGCACATTTAGAAAGTTTGTGATGATTAAGAATAAATATGCGTGGTTTGACCAGGAGAGAGTGGAACAAGGCTCCACGAGCCCTTTGAGGGACACAAAGTCTTTAAGAGCGCAACACCACACTTCTCTCAGTTTCTGATGTTGTCTTCAGCTCTTTCAATCCCAAAAGCCTTACGGGAGACAAGTCATGAGGAGAAATGCCAAGGATCGCCAGCATGAAGAGAGCAGTCCGTGAGCTAGGCTCAGGGGACGAGGAGCCAGCGAGCTCGTGGTGCTCCTGGACCAGCTCCTGCATCAGAGAGCGGAGGCCGTGACAGAGTGGCTGCCCTCCCTGGCTGTCTGCATGCCCTTGAATGCCAGCGAGGCGGGGATGTCGCAGCTGTGGGGGGACAGCGGGGTGCCCCCGGCGTGCTGCCAGCCATGGCTCGCCATGTAGCTGGATGGAGTGGCGCTGTACGTCATGTAAGGTGACACTTGGGCTGGTGTGGCGTAGGGAGGCATGGCTGGTGCTGACACGAAACTGCTGACGGCTGGGAGGCCATTGGGTGCCTGAAAGGAGAGGGAAGGGAAAAGCATTTCTAAGAGAGTACGACACATTGGATCTGGCATAAGATAAGCTACCCTCAGATGCTACTGGGGCTTTGTACCAAAACTAGGCCCAGCGGGGACACCAACAGAGAAACCCATAACCATTCCCCTGAATTTCAGGGGCTCAGTGGCCCCTTCCGCTTTGCTTTTAAGACCAGTTACCCCACTGTGATCAGTGCTTCACACCTCTCCCAACAACCTGTCCCAGACAGGGACCAGCAGCAGATGTGAAGGGAACACACACTAAGAGTGTGCTAAGCCCCCAGTACACCTGCCTACCTTCCTGCAGGCTGTTGTTGATGGATTCCTAAAAGCCTATGGTTGCATCTAATCATTACACTTGAGAGCTACTGGAAGGATTTGTAATGAGTTTCTCCTTTCTCTCTCACTGAACACCTTAATGCACTTGGCAATGACTTCCACGGGTTGGAGTAGATGAACTGCAACATTTACCCATCTTTCCCAAATTTTGCACTGGGTGTTGCTCACTGTGGCAAGCCCTGCTGGGTAGTGCTGTGGCAGTTTAAGCTGGGTGTGCAGTGACCACAGCCATCCCAGTGGCAGGAGAGACAGACTCATCCCTGTGCCTCACCTCTCCCAGCCCCGAAGGAGGGTGGGCTCAGCCTGAGCTGCCATGGGCAGGTGCAGGCACGGATCTGAAAGCAACACTCCCCGGAGTGCAGAGGTAACAGTGGCTGGGGGAGGTGGAACATCTTAAACTCTTTGGTAACTGTTTGTTCAGAGCATGAGTCAGAATTGTAGTAGTAGTATTATTGATGGTGTCTTTTAAAAATCTGTTTTCTAGATACTTGGGATAAAAAACTTGTAAATGTTCTTTGCTCATAGCTTCTCCTGGTTTCAATAGGGCTTCTGTGCATAAAACAATTGCAGGGCTGGGTCCTTTCCTGCAAGCTATTTTCCTAGGTCCTTCTGTAGGCTGGGGAGAAGGGTTTCTATTTAAATAAAGATGGGAGAGTCCTTCAGTTAGCCATGGTATGATTTCACAATTAGTGACTCCTTATTTAACTAAAAAGTGTTTGGTGGTTTATTTCACACCCATAAATGTTTCTTCAGCACAACAGGTACAAACAAAGATCATTTATCTTGCTTAAGTTTCAATTTGTGTAGTGTTTGTTTTAGGATTTGGGGTGAGATTTTTTTCTCAAAAATGTTTCCTATCTGGATATGAAAGAAGAGTATTGATTCAGCAAATCCTGTAGCATCATCACATGGTACAACTGCACCCACTCTGAATAGTGCAAAGTTAAGAAATGAAACAGACTTTTGTTTCTGCTAAAACTTCACGATGTTAACATTTCATTTGTTCAATTTCTGCGTGGATTGCACCTGCCTGATTTCCAGTATTTACCTTCATAAAGGGCACTGGCCCGTTTTCAGGCTCATGAGTTTCCTATCCATGTAACTCACAGTTCCACTGTCTAGACTATCCTCTCATTGTCATTTGGGAAACAAAGCAGTAATTCTGCTGGATTCCATCAATATAAACCTGTACAGCAATCTAAAGCAGCAGGAGACAGCAGTGGGATCAGGGCACAAGCTTCCAGTAGGAATATTAATTAGTACAAAACATACAGCTGCAGCAGCAACATAATTGCCATTCCAAATCCATAAATACTTTGTTGAAGCTAAACTTGCCTTATTCTTTTGAAAATCCAAATCTGTGATCTGACCAGTAACTCGAATTATGTGCTCCCTGCTGTGACTCAGAATTACACTCTAGCCTCAGCTTTAAATATCAGTGTTTGCAACAATACTAATTAAACAAACCTGCAAATAATTGCACTGCAAATCAGTACAATTCTTGAATCACATGGAAAATTATTTCATTGAATTTACTGGAAAGTAAAAAGTGTAACCGGCCCTAAAAAGCTGCTCTTCCAATGTGCAAACATGAAACAAGAATGAGCACCTGTTTTTTGTAACAAACACCAACAAAAAGCTTTGCACAAGGGGAAGCAGAGCCAGGTTATAACACTGGGGCGTCAAGACCCACAACCCAAACATATTCTGCACAGAGCAGTACAGAAACCCTAAAGGGGTGGGTTCTGGAAGGAGAAAATATATGGGACAAGTCCCTGAAGTCTCACAGTCATTGAGACAGTGCAAACCTTCAGCCTCTAAACCTCAAAAGAGGTTTTTTGGACTCTGTGAATCCACCCTGTTCCTCAGGCTTTCCCACTCCCAAGGAGGCTGGTACCAAGCAGTGGGCTAAAGGCTGTGCCTGGAAGCCCCATTTTAAGTAGGATTCCTCATTATGAGTGCTCATGTTCTGTGAACCCTTGGCTGTGCTTTTGGAAGGATGTGTTAGTAGGTACAGGGTAGATCTGTGCCAGGCAATGTGCCAACAAGGCATCTCTTTGCTGGTCCACCAATGTTCAAGCCCATGTCCTGGCCTCCTGCATCTCCTACAGGCAAGGCCACCAGGGGTTCCTCAGCAATCATAAGCAGATGACTTTGCATGATCTGAGCTCCAGAACAGCTGACATTAATGCAGACATTGTTGATAAATATTTTATCAACAAGATTGTTGATAAATATTTGATCCAATCACACATATGTTCTGTGGCCTTATAGCACAAAGTTTTCAAACTATAATTAATGGAGAAGCCCAGGTTTCCTATTGAATTGTACTGTAGGTGCCACTTGGGTTGTTCTTGATAAAACAGATGGGAATTGACTTAAGATTCACTAGTTTTTTAAAAAACTTAATTTAAAAGAATACCTATATTGATTTATAACAGCCAGAACAACCCTTTTACACACACACACACACACA
>QWTY01031781.1:0-11915 GCA_008033365.1 Pseudorectes ferrugineus
GGCTCTACTTTTCACCTCATAGAGACCAAATGTAGGCTGGTTAAATGGATGAAAGGAAAATGTACCTTTTCTTGTAGCTTGGCCACAAGAAAAATAAGTTCTCTAATTGATTGGGTCAAGAGGACCTCAGGGACCCCTGCTTGGATGAAAATGGAATGTCATTTACAGCAGAGATAGGGAATCTGATCTAACACAGCTAAAACAAACCAGGAGCCTCAGAGATTCAAGTTAAAACTAAAGTTAGAGGCAAACGTGAATAGCATAAGCTGTGGAGGGCCAAACTTTGTATGCTCTGAGGCCATATTCATTCCCAAGCTGTAGATAGGCTGAACCTCTATAGTTACATTTTCCATGAAGAGCAGCTTTCTTAGGAAAGGTGCTCAATGACACCAAAATCTCACAGGCTTTTTTAGCTGATCCCTCCACCTAGCTGCCAAATCTGGCAGGCTCATAGGTCCAATTAGGGTCCTGAACTGATTTGTTGGCAATTGTTGGTTGAAATGAATACGAATTGGTGAGGATAGGTGAAGCAACAACAATAAAACCAGCCACATCTTCCTATAGATTGGAAATTGAGGAAATCATGGGTTAAAGTTGCAGTTTTCAGGGAATGTTCTTGCATTCTTTCAGCTGCATTTTGCAGAGGAAACAGAACAATATATTCTTTATGCACTAAGAGCAACCTGGACTACTGTTGATAATGTAAGCAAAAATCTAAAATCAGTTACTATGCCCATAATACCAAGTATTAAAGCCTTTTATGTCTCTCCTTCCCATACTAATGTTTATATCTTTTTCTACAAGTGTTCAGGTTCAAGCCCTCAGTAGGATTCTCCTGGCAGGCAGAAATTGATTCAGCTGCCTCTTGCAGGTGCTCGTAAACATCTTGTATTGGTCATGGGGCTCTGGCAGGTGAGCAGGGTGGTTATGTATGATGAGTTATAGTGTCCACTGCTGACCTCGTGGGAGGACCAGAGCCACCAGGAACAAATCGGTGCCAACAGCTTTCATGTGTTCAGGAGGTGGGGCAGAGAAGCAGGGCCCACCCAATGGTGGTGTAGCCGCAGGGAAGCTGCGGCAGCCTCGGGTTTTGTCTAAGAGGTGAATGCTTTGCACAGCAGCAGGTTAGAAATGCAAGGGAGGGAAGAACCAGCTACACTGACACCAGCCTGTGGCTTGCACAACTATAAAAGAGTAAAGGATTAGCTCATCCATATTAATTATCCACACGTGTGTGGGGGGGACGATATAAGTCACTAAACCTAGGGGTAATTACTTATGTAACATATTTGTGTATCTATGTACCTGTAGAGAGCTCTCTGTAAGTATCTAGATACCGATGGTTTGCTGTGGCTGAATGATGTGACCCTTTATTTTGAACTTTGAAATTGATTTTTTTTTTTTTTCCCCCTAAATAGGATTTTAATAAGCCCACAGGAAATTCTCACTTTTCAGAAAGTCTGTGATTTTTATAACAGTTTTCTCGGAATTAATTGGCAGAAACTGAACTTGACCTCATTTTCCAGACCTTGGAAAAAATGAAATTGAAGCAGTTGACAGCTACATATAAATGACAACTTTACACAATAATTTATTAGTTAATTTTTCCTACTTGGAGATGACTGTCCTTGTACCATGAGGGTTATTAGTATTTTTCTGTTATCTGCATTTTCCATTTAGTCATTATAAATATGCTATTAGTGTTCTATACATTGCTCTAGTCACATAAAACTTAGACTTTATTTTGTTTTTGTGAAGCTGTTAATTATTTTTCTACACAGGTTTTTAGTGGGCCTGCAGGAAAGAATGGTTCTGGTTTTGATTTATTTTGAAGTAGGATTCCTGAGGGCTGGATTCAATAATACAATCCATTTGTCTTAAGCACTGCAAAGGCTCATGGCAAAGCTCTAAAAATCAATTTTTTGAGAGACAGAGAGAAGATATATAGCTGTACAGCGGTTTTAGCAGTCCAGAACTGTGAGGTGTTTTCCTTTTATTCAGCCAGTCTTTAAATGGTTATAGATTTGTTTGTTTTAATAGAATTATAATCAAATATTTAAGTCGCAAAATACAGACCCTGTAAGTAGAAAAAAGTGGATATAATTTATAAAAGTAAATAAGCTATATTAATGAATTCAAAATAAAATCCCATCAAAGCACGCTGATTAGAGTGTAAGATCTCTCCTACAGAACTGGACATAAAACCACAACTAGAATGTGACGTAAACTAGAAATCATTTAATGCTGTGGTTCCATTCTGACTAAATACAACATATGAGTGGCCTGGCTGTCAAAAAGTGAACTTGGAAGCAAATGGAGGGATATTTTGAAAGGCTGATAGCACAGCACATGTGCAAAGATGGGAGTGGGGGAAAGGAGATATTTTAGTCTTGATGGTGTTGCCTTGAATTCAGGTGTCTGCCCAGTGCGGAGCTGCTCTCAGGAAAAGCTCAGCTGATAGCTGGGACAGAGCAACCTCTGCATCCTCCACAGGGTCTCTGACAGGCGAGGCCCTGCCTGCCCATCTGCTGGGAGCTTTGCCTGTGCCTCTCGCCTCTCTGGAGCTCTGTCAGGCACTGCCGGGGAGGAGGAACGTGCCAGCCCCTTCTTGGGGGCCCAGAAAAATGCTGGTGCACAAGTGGCCTCGCTTGGTCACCAGCACAGTGTGAGCCCCATCTCACAGGGTTAAATCCAATCATAGAGGTTTATAAAGTAAGTCACTTTGTGAAATGGTTTCCAAATTTGTTATGCAAGTTTGGGAATGACAATGAGGTGTAGGGTCCTTTGAGTTATTCAGCCCGTTCTGTAGGGAGAGAAGTTGTGGTGTGAGGCAGGTTGATTGCAGATTTGAGTGAGGCCTGACTGTAATAATCCTGAAAACCAAACAGTGAAAGTGTTATGGATAATGTTATGCAAAACAGAATGAAGGAACTGGAGTACGATTCTGACTTGCAATACAACAGGGAATATATCAGAAGATCCTGTTGTGCTTTGCTACTGTGGAACAAAGACTGGATGTGCAATATGTGTATTGGTTATATTTTACATAAATCCTTAAAATGTTAATATTGGGGTGGATTTGTTTGAACAGAATAGAGATATGTTCAGTTCATTGAAAGACTTCACAATATTCATTTATAACAAAGCTGAAAAATAATTTAAGTAGACTTTTTATTAAACATGAGAGACCTAATCCGTGCTTCAAAAATGTATTTGCATGGTTTGAGGGAACTTCTGGGACCAAAAGATGGTGAAAAAGAGGCTTAGAAGTAAAGAATTATACGGTAGTGAGACTTTAAAAAGACACTGAATTTAATCCTATAAACCCTGTAGGAGTTACAGGACAGGACTTCAGCTGATAAAGTTTTTGTTGCTCCATTAAAGTAATTCTCATGTATTTGTGGAGGAGATCTGAAGGTTTATATTTTCAAGTTGCATTCCTATATAAAAAAATAATCTCTGAATGGAAGCCTGTGATCAGGGATTCACCTAAATACAGGTTATATGACACTGCTGTCTCCCTCTTCTTGCAGAGCTGCCTAGGGCTGAGGACAGGGGCTGGACAGAGCCAATGCTGAAGAGCAGGTGAGGAGATAGACCTTAGTGCCATTTTAGGGCAGGGAAAAATCAGATTAATCTGAAGTAATGATGCACCATCCTCAAACCATGAATTTACTGCAGGAAAGTATCCTTCCCTTTTTTCCCCCCACCTTCTCAGCTTGTCAGCCCTGGCGCAGTGAATCCGTGGCTGGACACGTGAGATGGAGCGAGGGCCGTGGGCTGTGCCAGCCTGTGCAGGTACAGGGGGATCTGCTTGGCAGGGGTGTGCCCCACACGTGTAACAAACAATCCCATGTTGGGCTTGGGATGGTCCTGTGTGTGTGGTGTGCACTTGCCTGCTGCCCTAAAAGGCCTACAACGACTTTCAGCTAGCTGAAAAGTTAGTATTGCTGTGGCCTGATTTTTGAAATGGATCTCTGTGGCTTTTTAGTTATTTTGTGAACCTTATGACTGGTAGAGATGAAACAAGTCAAATGAACTCTTAAGATCAAAAGTAAACCAATTCATGTACTGACTAGCTGCAGGGACTTCCTAACTAAGGATAGGCACTTTTGCTTCCATGTCACTTTTTTAAAAGAGAGATGGATGCCATGTAAAAGTTGACACTTAGCAATATATTATTTGCTAAATTATTAGTGGGTTTGCTCCCTGTTATCTTATTAATTTTGAGGTGCTAACTGCTAGCAAATTCTCCCATTTTAGTAGTGGTGACTACTTCTAAAGTTATAAAGATTTGTGAGTCATAGCAATACATGGAATTATATATAAATGCTAAAAACTGACATTTTAGTTTGCCTGAAAATTATTAAAGTGAAATTCCTGGATATGTATCATCCTAGTTGTCCCTATAACTCGTGGAATGAATAATTTGTATGATTAATGTGGTCTTTTTTCTGTTTGTGCAATGTCAATATTTAGGTCATGATTTCTTAAGTGTTCATGTTTATTTGCCAAAAGCTCTTTTGAGTTTTTATCTCAAAGAACAACTGCAATTTTAAAAAAATTGTGCTGTGCTACTTAATTGTGCCTGTTTGGATAAGCAAAACAGTAGTGCTTTATTTTAATCACTGGATAAATTTGTGTTTCTAGAACTGGTTTGTGTGTCTGAATTTACCATTTTATTTCTATGAATTCTTATGCATTCAGTTTTGAAATTTTTCTTTTGTTTATGCCAACAAGTACCTGAATATTCTAAAAAGAAAATACTAAGTAGACTGGAGAAAATCAAATAGATGATTTAGAATCTGAAATAAAAAACTGGTATTTTGGGGGGAAATTATGGGGAAAAAAGTGAGGTAATAAGCATAACATTGGAGATGAAGCATTTACTTGATTATCTCCTATTTAGTATTAAAAGTGAAGAAATTCTGGAAATAATTCAGAAAATGTGAATTGAGAAAAGGATCAAATATTGTAACCCTTAGAAACTGAACACAGTATTGAATGCATTTTATGCATTGATTATAAATTTTCTGTTGAGTGCAGGATGATTCTACTGCTCTTAATCCCTTGACTGTTGATTTTTCTTCTTTTTGGTGAAGGATGTTCATATATTCTTTTCTAATTATCTAATTTATCAGTTGGGTCTCTGAAAGATCCCTTATAAACTTGAGCAACTTTACAATATGATACCAATAATTTAGCAGTTGCTGAAGTAAAATGACATTGGGGTTACTGTTTTTAATTGGAAATCTTTAACTAAATTAGAGATGAAAATAATTTTAAAAAGGCTATTATAACCTAGGCTATAGAAATATCCGTTATTTCATATATAAATGTTATTGCAAATATATATATATATATAGCTGTTATTTCAGATAACAAGGTGGGGTTTTTTGGCAGAGGATCATCATATCAGTGGATCTTGCATTGATGCTTGACAACAGCTTGAAATGGTTTTGGATTTGCTGGCACAATTTGGAACTGTGCTGACTTGTGGGTGGATCTACAGGTGTCTTTGCTTGTGGGATTCTACCCTGTGGTTTTTAAACCAATCCATTTTAGAAATTTCTGATTCTCACATAAATATTTCATTAAATATTTATTAACTATGCCAAAAATTTAAGGAAGTTAACTTTTTTTTTTTCATTATCCACTCATGTAGATTTGCTTATCCATATTATACCTGTCTCACTTGGAGCCATGGGACACAATGATCACTGACGTCCTACTTTTTCTGTGAACGTCATCTAAAGGACACCGTGAGAAGGACACTTCACAGAAAAAACACCTTTCATGTCCTCAGGCCCCACTTCAGATGGGAAAATCTAAAGCATCAGGTGAGTCTGAATGACTGTTACACTATCAGAGAGATAGATCACAATTAGGAAGCCCAGAACAAATGCAACTGTTTCCTGGGCAATGAAGCACGAGATTAAAGGCTGATGTCCAAATGTAAGAATCCAATTAGCAAGTGACTTTTGTCTGTGGTACAAAATCAAAGTGCTGATATTTAAGTTACATATTCCAGCACTGTGTGGGTTCATCACCTTGTAAACTACAGAAGAATTTTTTATGAGTAGTTCAATGTGTATCTGGAATAACAATATGTGGTGTTATAAAGAAATGGCATATGAGAAATAGTGTACAAGTGCTGCTTTAGTCCACTTCATGTTTTCCACAATGAACACTTGTACACCAGGGCCTTTAGTGGTGCAAGTTATTATGGATACTGACTGCAGTTTCATGGCTTCTGATAAATTTGGGGATAAGCCAACTGAGCAGTTACACACTGGGTAGGAGAAGCATGTTCTTGAGAGGATGCTTGCAGTATCAGACTGCTGCATTTTGCAACGGTAACCAGTTCTCCACAGTCTGATGGTGCTTTGAACGTTCCTGTGATGTTTTTCCTAAACCCAAAGTAAATAGAGGGGAAATTGTACTGTTCCTCTGGGATATGTTCCTCGAGGAGTGAACCTATGAAACTTAGGGATTGCTTTATGAGAGGAATGTGGTCATGTTAAAGACTTGAGAGATTTTGGTGGGGGAAAGACTTGAAGGTTATAGACTAATTTAGATAGAGGTTTATTTCACAGGTCATTTATTTGGATGATTGGGATTTTACAAAAGGAGTCTGGGGGAATACATTAATTTCTTTGAAGTGTCTAAAGTGTCTGGTTTTATGATCTCACTTTATTGGGTAATGCACCTTTCTGATTTCCTTTTAACAGCTCCCTAGAATGTATTTATAACTTATAGGATCGTGCCTAAACTCAGTATCTAAACATGCGTGTTCATTGCCTGCATGTAATAGTAAATGATAATGGAAGAAGAGTATTGGGCTGTTAGTTGTAGGGATTAGAAACCTCTTCTTTGATGACCAAGAATAAATGCAGCTGATGGAAGATAACTGAATTCACACATCTATTTGTTTTCACAGAAACATCGGGCATAGATTATGAGACACATGTACATGTAGAGAGGGGAAAATTGACAACATATGCTGGCCTTTCAAACAATGTAGAGAATGTGCATTTAAATGTACTTACATGTAGGTCTGTAAAGTTGACCTAAACATCAAATAAAAAAAAAAGTCAACCAGATGTGACCCTGTATGCCTCGTAAACCCTACTGCATAACTGCTTTTATTGCTTTGCACACAGTGCCTTGCTAAATGTGATTATGGAGATCTTAAATCCACATTGATTTAGGGTAATGCGAAAAGAGCTCTGTTTAAAATCAGTGAGTAAATACATCCCATGTTAATAGAACCTACGTCGTCGAAGTGTGGCCTCGTGATTCTTGTTATCATGGTTGCCTTCATCTTAAATTGTACAATTAAAATGTTCCTAATTACCAGCTTATTAGAAGGGGCTTTGAATGAAACAGTTGAGGAATTTGGATGAGAAAACAGGACAATTTTATGCTTTCATTGTTCTTTATTCTTAGTGATGCTTGCTTCATCCTCACAAGCTATCACTGTGTGTGGTCACTTTGCTTTGTTGTAAGGCTCTGTTCTCATCTTGTCATGACGTCTGCTCACAGTCTGTGTTACGGATTTCACCAGTGTCATTTTTCCTGATGCTGTCAAAGTCTCTTTTTTTAAAAAATACAATTCAGAAGGTACAAATGTGAGAGTTAGTGATCATAGTCTTTTATGTGAGTTTTGTTTTGCTAGATTTTCTGGGTTTATACCATGAAACAAAACTTCATTTGACAGCATGTAGTTACTATGACCCCTCCTGACACTGTTGTTCGCTGTTTTCCAGTATTGCTGCAAAAATTCACAGTGAATGAGAACCTCCTGAAGGTATTCATAGTGTCAGTTTTTAGTGTTGGCTCTATAAAGCTGCCAGAGACTAAGCTCCATTTTTCTCTTCTGTTCCTTTCCTGCTGCAATTGCATTTTCTGAAATTAAGACCACCAGACTTTCTAGGGAAAATGTAAGATTTCATGCTAAATTTACCTTACTTCCACTTTTCCTGTTATAATTTAGGGAAATATACTCGAGATTGAGAAGGTGATTCAGATAAGGTGTCAGATAGAAATGAAAACCAAAAATTTTGGCTCTGAACTCATGGACAAGATTGTCGACCCTTATAGATAATCCCTTTTCTGTTGCTGGTACTGCTTGTACTGTTCACTATGGCTTAGGAAAAAGCATAGTACAGAGAATGACCTGATTCTGTTTTTAACCCTTTTTCCTTCTTTATACCTGGTATTTCATGCTTTCAAACCCCTTCTGCTTAAACTTCAACTTCAGCTTTTAAAATTCCCAGCAGATAATTTTTTTCTGCTAATTAGTGTACTAAAAGTAGATTGAGTTTGTCTTTGGATATAAACTGCATGAATCCTTGTCTATACAGAACAATTCATAAACTTCTCTGTAAAAGGAAGATGGATAAAAAGAAAAGATGGGGGAAGGAGCACAAAGCCATAGGAAAGAGAGAGGACAGACTTCCTTAATTTAACCATCCAAAGCATGGAAGGTTTTGCGATATTCCTTTTTCAAGAGATTCAGTTCATTGTTCCAAAACGCCTGGTGTTGTAATAGCTATGGTAGAGTTAATTTTCTTAATTTCCTAAGATTTCTGCTGCTTCTTGGGATGCAGGGAAAAAAAAATCTGTGCATTTTAAAATTTATATTTTCTCCATTTATTGAATAAATCATCCTGACAGGAGACGAAATAGCTATCTCCCTGCTGTGGATATAAAAGATACAATCATCTTTCTGCTGAACATCTAGATCTCATGCATGTTATTGTAATAGACTTTGTTACTGCTGAGACATGGAATAAAGCTTTCACCAAAAGTTTATTTTAAATGCACTGGCTTTTGAAGCCTAAAGTAAGTGTTAGAGTAATGAAATGTTTTATATTCAGCTTTAACACTGGACAGTTATGGCAAAAAGGAAATACTGCTGCATTCAGCCAGGTATTTTGTATTTCATATTATTTATGCTAGGCAGGGAGAATAAGAGATGCAGAGATAGCATGGAGATGTCTATGATTTTGCTAGAATTTTGCTGTTTGGTGTTGTTTGTAGAAACTAATGTGATTTAAAAATTTTTTAAATTTTTATTTTAATATTGCAAACTGTCATGGTTCTGTTAAATATAAATTGTGAAGCTTTGATTCATTTCAGCTTTGTTGTAAGTTAGGGCCAGATTCCAAGCTCTGCATAAAGTGCCCATCCTTCTGCTAAACCGGACTGTATCAGCGTTCAAAAGTCCCTAATGTCAAGGTAGCTTCTATAAATAGCAACAGTAGTGGTTTGAACGGATGGAAAATATCTGCTGTTCCCTGGAAGTTCACAGTAATTTCTTTCATTTATTGAGATATTTTACCACTTCTTTAGAGAGGTGTGCCTCTATTCAGTCTGCTTGATGTCTAAGGGGTGTGATACTGGACAGTTATAAATGCACCTGTGGTTTAAGGGGAGACATTAGGCAGACTGAGAAGTCAGTCCCATCGGACCATCTGCTACATTAAAACAGAGCTGAATTAATGTAGCCTTGACTAGCTGGATTGGTGAAAGCATAGCTTATGAAAAATAAAATATAAACATTTCATTTAATGGGACTCTTACAACTGGAAGTGCAGAGAATACTGGGAGATGCCACTGCCTGGAGGGGCTGGTACCTAGTAAGGGCTGGAGAGTCAATGCAGCCATCATTTGTACAACTTAGATTATATTTGTACAATTTAGATTATATCAGCAGACATTTTACCACTCATATTCACTACACTATCCCCTGTGCTATAAAAGCTCTCAGGCAAGTACAGGGCATTTGTCAAATCTCACCATAAATTGTACATTTCTGTGAGCTTATTGCAGCACACAGTTTCTTCAGAATTTCAGTCATCCACAGCAAACCAAAGCATGTTATCAAACCTTTTGTCAAATGGGTATGCAGTGATGCACAAAGCATGTATTTTAGATTCCGGATTGTTAGGAGATTATGTAGGCTTACATGGACTAATATGAAAGTAAGCTCTTTCACATCTGTCCAGAAACTAATGTTATTTTTAAGTAACACTTTGGTATTCTTGTATGTTTTGTGCTGGCAAAGCCTTTCCTACTGTTGCAGATATTTACAATGCAGTCTTTAGATGACTGCAGCCCCTGACTACTAGAAAGCGTGAAGAGAGTTGTGTAAATCAGGTCTAGTATAAAAACACAGGTTAGACTAATAGAAGTATTATGTTAAAGGAAGTAGAAGTTTAAAATTTCACATGCCATTGTTCCTGGAAATGTTTAATTTATGTTGATATAAATTAAAAAGGAAAAAAAAAAAAAAAAAGAAAGCCTCAGTCTGTTGCTGTGCAGTGTGGCACCCCAAATTGCCATCATCAGGCTCGTGCACTGAATTCAGTGCTTCACAGTGGTGGTCTTGGTCTGTCCCAAACTGGTAAAGTAGGAGACACTGCACCAAAGGAAAGCTGCAGATCTCATATCTGTTCTGCTTTTGAGCCCTTCCGAGTCTGATCCTTTCTATTCTAAATGTAAAAGAAATAAATAGCCCTGAAAGTAAAATTTAGAGCTCCCTGGTCTTAGATGACAGAGCTCATGGGCTACAAAACTCCTCCTCACTTTGTTTCAGATCCATAAATCTCTCTGGAGAGTGCAAGAGTTTTAACTGGCCAGATGGGCACTGTGATATCATGTAATATTGGAGACAGGCCTGGAGTTAGGGTCACTTCAACGCATTTCACTTTGGAAAAGCAAAAGCCACTTCTGGACCAAGTTTAATTGCCAGGTCGATGTGCTGGACGAGCCATTGGGCCAGGGCAGAGCACCGCCGGCGGAGGGCAGGCCCAGCTATGAGTGTGCCCGAGCTGCTGGCCACAGTGTCCCGCTGTGCCTCCGGCCTCTGGGGCCGGTACTGCCTCCGCCTCAGGAGCCGCTTCCTCACATCCCTGCTGCAGGGGAAAAGCCATAAGGATGCAGTTCGTCATGTGAGGAGCAGTGAATGTGTGGGAGTAGGAACAGAAGAGAGCAACCTGTGAGAGCCATTAAAGCTGAGCTGTCTGCCGGTTCCACACTGGGTTCTTGGGCTCTGGGCTGAGCATCTGAGGTAGTGTCATGGCCTGCTGTTAGGTATTGAAGATTTTCTCTTAGTGGTTGAACCAAAACCCTGCTTGTTAGCACACACCCATGCCATGCTTCCTCAGGGCAGACACGGCTTTATTTAAAAACAATCCAGGTAGGTACTGCTCAAGCTGGTCCCATGAAAGGTCTTTATTAAAGAGTAAACTGAACTCTTGGTAACCAGAGTTGCCAGTGTCTGTCAGAAATATTAATCTGAAAAAGGGAGATAGCTGCTGCTTTAATAAATGCTATCCTCCACGGAAACATTTCCTAGAAGCTAAAACAGGAATATATTTTAGGAGATATTAATTGTGCTGTAAGGTTTCCTGCTGATTTGGTTTATGGCCTCTGTTCTTCTCTATCTACAAAACTTCGGTGGTCTTGTATCAGTCGATGGTTCAGTGATGCTTATGTCATTAATAATTCTCAGATGCTCCTTGGGAAAGTTACACAGTAGGATAAATCTTATATGCATTACTGTACAGTTTGTCAATAGGGAGTTCCAGACTTTTTTAAAAAAGTATTTCTCTATTAAAATGAAGGTGTGTCAGGAACACCGATTTTATGATGATGGATGCTGAATGAAAAGCTTTAGAATAGCTAGAGATGTATGTAAGTTATGTGTTGTTATCCGTTTTCTCTTGAGTTTTTTTCCCCTCATAATTTCTGGATGGATCTCTTTCTTTGGCAGCCTCCCAGAACAGCAAGTAACTATCCTACGCTGTTGGACATATGCTGTTAAAACTGATTGTCCGTGGCACTGTTCAGACAATTTATATATTCCCTAAAACTTATTTTAAAAGGTCTTTTTGTTCACCCTCTAT
>QWTY01031787.1:0-26179 GCA_008033365.1 Pseudorectes ferrugineus
TTGTTTTCAAACCAACACACCATGTTCCCCACGCATGCATTCACAGCATTAGGCAGCTGAAAGAGCTCTTGCTGGGGGCTGGCTGCTGATTGTACTGCAGAAACATTCATGTGCAGCTGCCTGTGGGAGGAGGTCAAGGGCAGGAGGGAAACTGGTTCACATGTAAGTGTGAATGCAAACACACAAATTGAGTTCCTACAGCAGAAGTGAAATAAATCCTCATTCACTTGCTGTACTATGCTGGTGTGACATGTAAGGCTTAAAGAAAAAGACACTACATAAAGCAAAAAAAAGTAGTGTACAACATAAATAGCATATGTGCCAAATGAATTCTATAATAAAGCAGATGCAGCAAATTATATTTAATAATGTTTGACAATTCCCTGTGCAGCTAATGGTTTGTTAGAAATTAGTCCCTAATGTTTTAGGGACTGCTGGCATTTACAGTCATTTGCTTTGTCTTAATTTACAGTGTTTGTGTGCTCTGTGCTGTTTAGCCTGCTCCTTGCAGTTTTATGATCTTTCTTGGCTTGTTGGGAGTTCAAATGTTGTTTTAACTCAGTAGCTACTCTAATAAGACAATGTTCATGGGAAGAATTTCATAAAATACCTTTTCAGGGGTTCATTCCCTTTTTCCTCTTCATTACACAATGAAAGCCAATTCTGCTCTGACATCCAAACTCCTGTTAGGCCTACTTGTTGCCAAACGTGTAACTTCTAGTCCCAGATTTCATGGTATGAGAGAACAAAAAGAGAATGCATTTTTGCCAGGCACAAAAGGCAATTCAGATTGCACCGAGCATCCTTCACTAGCAAATTCAAGTGATATAGCAAGCCCATTTTAGCCATAAGTGCCCTTTCATCCAACTGTTTAACTACTCCTCAAAAGCCCATAAAATTATTTTACATCTTTCTGAAAAAATAACTAAAATCAGGATTACATCCATTGTCCAGGAGGAAGAATTAAGCCACACAAGTGAATCCGTAAGCATTACTCACAATGCCAGACACTCCACAGAGGAGTGAACACCAAAAGGTCATTGCTTTTCTTCCAATTCTCCCAACCACTCAAAACTAAAAGAAATTATTTCTTCCTACAAACTTTAGCTTGACTAAGAAATGTTGGACAAGCATGAGAGCATGGGATCCTCATGTCTTGAATCCAGAGTGGAGGGAGGGCACAGGTTCAAAACAACAGGATGAGGCCACAGGTGCCATAATACACCTAAAATAAAACCCAAGAAATATTGTTCTTCTGTGCCGCAAATTCCAGGTTTGCTTAAAAGAGGGGAAGTATTGCCTGTGTGTAGTTGCAAAGGTGAAAGCCCAGTTTCTCCTTGGGAACACTTTAGCTGTGCTCAGGTCTCCTTGCAGTGGTCTGCCAGAGAGGTGGGGACAGACTCTGGATGGAGGACACTGCAGAATGCCAAAGGTGTTCCAGGGCAGCAGCCATGGC
The DNA here is from genome assembly GCA_008033365.1 of Pseudorectes ferrugineus. NCBI lineage: Eukaryota > Metazoa > Chordata > Aves > Passeriformes > Pseudorectes > Pseudorectes ferrugineus. Next base: position 1,457 of record QWTY01031787.1, read on the forward strand.
AGGGAGAAGCTCTGTGCCAAGGGACAGCCTTGTCTTCATGACCTCTGAGTGGTGAACCAATCATTTTATGTCACAGTTTAGAAAAGTCTGAAGTATGCAATAGAAGGAAAATTGATTTTTTTTAATCGCGGGTTTGTTGAGAGCAAACCTTAGTCCCATTCTTAATCTGGAACGCAGATTTTTCTTAACATTTACCTATATTTTTTTCTCCTACTAGTTCAGCAGTGCTTGTAGCTGGAGCCAACAAGCCTGAAAATGGAAATAGGCTAAATCTCAAGGGCTCACAGCTTGCTTGCAGCCACCACAGCCACTGCATAGTATTGATTAAGGATAGGGAGTCTGCTCAAGTCCTGCAGACTTCCCATAATCTCCTCAAGTCTCCCAGCAATAAAAATATTCATCATGAAGCTCAGATCATTGGTAAAATGAAGCTACAACCCTTTAGTGCTGGTTATGAATGAATGTGGCTTCCAAGAGGGGAAATAAATGAGTGTCTCAGTGGAGCTACACAGATTTGGGTTGACTAACTGTAGTGCATAACAGTAATTCATTCTTCAGTGAAATGGAAAGAAGGTCAGACACTGGTGTGAATTAGTACTGACTAAAACTATGTACAATGTTAAATACCCACCAAAAACAAGGAAGACATCAGATTTTGGCATTGGATTTTTTTTTTTAATTTTGGATTTTGCAGGGTTCACTATACAAAGACAAAACTTGTTTCATGCTGGAGAAAAAAATAGAAAAAGTGCACCTAGGTGCACAACCTCTTCCCTTCTCTGTGGGAAGACCATTGCAATTTGTCAGGATGTGGCTGAGTTCAAAGTATTTGAGTGTGAAAGGTAGGTGATCTTGATGTATAGAGTGAAGTTTCACAGGGGACACATTCCCAGGATATAAGTCAGACTAGCTGCCATCTCAAGCACAGTTTTGATCCACCTGCATATACATTTGAAAGGAGCCATGAAATTCATTCACATACTGGGCTGCTTCAAGGAAATGTATTTAAACGTGGTAACAGAGTGAAAGGTAGAAAGATCTGTCATCTGGAAATGTGCTTATATCACGAAAGGTGTCAGCTCAAAATGGCAAAATCTAGAAGGGGATAAAAAATGCAGAAGAGATAAAGATGCCAGTCTGTCCCTCCGAGCACCTGATGTCTGAGGGAAAAGTCCTGTTTGATTCTACTCCATGGCCCTTTTTTTTCCCTCTGAGAACTGACACGGTGTAATTAAACACAAGTAACTCCAAAGAACTTGACTGTTTAAGCGACATATTGTCTAATTACTTACTCCTTTAGCCCTACCTGTACTGCAGCTCCAAGTCAGATCTCATTCAGCAATCCTCCTCCATCAGCTTTTTGTACAGAGCCACCACAGTCCAGTTCTTTGACATGTTTGGGGTGTAATGCATTTAATGAAAAGGAAGTTGTCACTGGCTAAAAACACCTCCAAGAAAGTTGTTTTTCAAAGTCCAGATCTCTGGGGAACACCAGTTTCACTCAATCTCTTCCCAACTATAACTCTAATTTGCAGCACTAAACATTTATTCTCGTAAATCACCCTGCTAAAAGATGACAGGAAAATTCAATCCCTGCCAGTGTCACTGGGGCAATACAATTATCAAGGCTGTGCCTCGACTTACACAAAGAAAGCTCAGCTGAGCTTTCTGAAGGATACCACTGGTGTTTAGTTTTCAATTCCCAGGGTCTATCACACCATCTTGATGCTCAAAGACCTTAATTCATCTTGCTGTCATATCCACCCATCACCTACGAGGCGCTTTTCGAATGAGCTTCATCCTGCCTGCTAGCATAACACAGTCATCATCTGTCCTGTCATCTGAAAAATATAAATGTTTCATGCTCCACTAATAAATCTGCTACAATATTTGCTGTTGCTTGTGCAATCCAGGGCCCTGTTTCATGGAATATTTATAAATCACTTGCCTGATGATAATGTTCATTGCTAATTGTGGGCATCTTCCTGCCTCCCACCCCACTATGCAGGGCAAGAGAGATGCTCCAGCGTGGATCTGAGCTGTCTCTCTTCCCACTGCCTTTCCCACCACAGCAGTGTGGAAGAGGGGAAGCTTACCATGTGCAGATAAAAGCAACATCAAAATCTTTTTGCCCGATTTCACATTTAATGGGAGAAACTGCAGGAGTAAGATTGCAGAAGAAAACTGTGTGTGATTATTATCAACCACAGAAAGTTACACTTTATCACCCCCCACACCTTCCTTCCACCTGGGTGCTGCCTTTAAATGGTCCTAAAAAGCCAATTGCATCGCCTTACTTATTTTGCTTTGTCCTGTGTATATATTTTCCTCTGTCCAAAAGCTCGTGGTTTGATGGTTTGCAGGAAAAAACAGGTCATGGGAAATCACTGCTTGCCAAAGAGAACTTCGGTTCAAGTAAGTCATCTACTTGTTGGAAAGTAAAAATACTGGGAAAGCTGGGACAGTGAAGGGATAGAATTATGGTTACCTATTTCATTTTGCATTTTTGCCAGAACTGGAGAAATGCCCTCTGCTCTGTGATTATGTCAGGTGAAGAGGTAGAGTTTCCTTTCTGCTTGGAGGTGGTGTTGAGAGATGGGTGTGAGGAAACAGGAGAGTACATGAACACACATCATCCATATTTCTGTGGCACCCAGACACTTCAGCCAGGATAGAGTTCCTTGGCCCTAATACTGTAGCTGAAAACCTTTGATTTATTCCCAAATTGCTTAGACCCAAAATGAGCAAGACAGGCCAGGAAAAGGGAGCTTTCTCCTTGGATTACAAAAGGGATGTTAGGACCCTGAGCAGTCAACTTCTCGTGCTCATTATTGCCTAGTATTGCATGAAATAAAAACTTAGGCTGAGCAATGGCCTGAGCTCAAGCCAAACAAGGGCTGTGAGCAGCTGCTCACCCATGGATGGACAAATCAGAAAATGTGCCCCAAGAACTTTGGAGAAATCTCTGCTGGTGCAAGCAGGTAGTACCTGACATCCTCACTCATTTTTCCAAACTACAACTCTTGTTTTCACAGAAATTGTCAGACCCCAATATTTTTAACATCCTCCACACTGGCTGAAATCTGTCTAAAATCTGGTTAAATTTGGGTAGCAAAAGTCCATCAGGGAGGCAGGTAACCACAATAAGATAAACATCATTTCCTAGAGAAAACCAGATCAAAAAAGAGCCTGCAACCATCAGTCCCTCCTTCCTTTTGACCAAATCGATGCATCCCTCAGTAGAGCTGAGTATTGATCTATTTTATGCAAACAATGGAGTTTGAAGTTTTAGATTTATGCTCCTTGCCCAAAGACAAGCTTATGTCTGAAAGAGCACGAGTTTGTGCACTGGCTAATGGCTCTTGCTCAATCACTAATCATCCCAGTTCTTAAAGATTTTTAAGTCAGCTCTTGACCTATATTATTCTGCCTTGAAAGAAACGTTATAAGCTGTGCAACAAATTAGGGCAAAACAGCCTAATCAAGATTGGTCTCAAACCTCCAAATCTTCCCATTAAGAGCTGCTTCTATTTCCTATTATTCATTGTTTCGGGTAAAGAATGTTTATGAGGTATTAGGCTTTTTATTGGTTTCTCCTCCATTTTAATTTTCATTGTTGCACATTTGAGTGATAAAAGATCATGAACCCTTTTCCCCAAGTTATTTATTAACACTCATTATAAAGGGGAACTGAGGGGAAATGATGTGAAACTAAATGGCCCAGATTTTTTCTTCCACTAGGACTTGCACTGGAATCTATTTTTCACTACTGACAGGCAGTACACAGCCAACACTCACACAGACATCAGGAAAATTCAGGCCCAAAAGTGACAAAAGACTACTGAATCCATCATTATTTTTCCACTTCACCTACCTAACTCAAAAATCACTGGCTGCTCACTTCAAAGTCAACACAGCTGCAAAATGACGCAAATACCATTAGCGACAAGATGACATTTCTTTCATTCATTTTTTTATTTATTTTTAAAGAGAAAGTTTGGCATGCTGAAAAATCAGGCTACACGTGCAATGAGCTGTTGTTGCATCTCATGGGCTCTGGGCTGAGGAGATACTGGAGGTGTAGAGTGAATCACTGCACTGTTAGAAGATGGTTAAACTGAGAAAAATATATTTTCAAATATTTCATACTGAGGTGTTATTAATTCTTTATACTGGAAGTGTTCTCTGATAAGTATGAGCCTTTGTTTTGCTCTTAGGGGATTTTTATAACTGTATAGTACAGAGATGTGTATTTGGATCTCTTAAAGTACTAATTGGCTGTATGGTGGTTGTTCTGAAAAGCATTTAGTGAAATAGATGATATATCCACACCTCAGAAAACCACAGACACACTCGGAGTTTTCTTGCCTGTGTTATAGGACCTTTTGTTTAAATATCCATACATCCACATATTTCCAGTACTTATTTTGCAGTTGCATTTACAACAGCTTTTGCTGTTGCGAACATGTAGATCCATACTTCCTAGGACTAGCTCTGTGATTCATGGAAAAACACCTCTGTGTGCTAAACTGGTTCTCAGTTTTATTTTAACCAGAATCTAGCCTGGAATGGCTGAAAATGTTGTCATGAAACGGAATTGTGCAATTTTACAAGCTGCATTTGACATGCCATTACCGGAAATCTGCTCGAGTTTTTAAAAACAAGAAAACCTTCTGACTTCTCATTTTTCTATCTTGCTAAACGCCCTATCTCAACCCAGAAAAATCATGCTTTCCAAGACACTTTAGTCTGAAGCAGTTCAAGCTGTTTGAAACAGCTTCAAATTAAGAAGCAGCAGCATGCCTGAACATACATTTCTTGAAACAAAAGAAAATTACATGAAGATTATGGAATTTGGCAAAAGTGCTGAAAGAGTCTCTAAGCTTCTTCTGCAGGAATTATTCTGTGTCTGGAAAATTTCTGTGACTTTGCTGTTTTACACTCCTACTCCTGAGTTGTAATTCTGATAATTCCCATTCCAATGCTCTGTATGCTACCTCTGACTAGAAAACAAGAATTGAAGGTCTCAAAACAGTTGTTCCTGGCTATTAATGGGTTGCATTTTTCAGGAAGCCAGCTGAAGGCAGCATGAATTTTTCTCTACCTTCTCCCTGTTATGAGCCCCCCCATGAAGGTGAGGGTAACCCAGGTTCCTGTTTATATCCATTGGGGTGGATTAGAGTGAAACGACTCTGAACGATCAGTGTTTGTAAATATATCTCTGTAGGGTTTATTTTAGAACAATTTGGTTGCAATGGAAAGCAGGCATGCAGCCATTTTGGTTATTATTATCTACAGTAATACAGCAATAGAAAAGCATCAAAGTAACACTTAGAAAAATATATAAGGAAAAGAAAGAGAAGGGAAGAAAGGATAAGGTTAGAAAATATTTCACCACCTGTGAGATGAGACTTGGTTGTTGCAATTTCAATGTGCGTTGGTCGAAGTGGTGATCACAGTCTTGTAGACATGATGGAGAAAGTCTGCAAAACACCAAATTTCTGTGGGGTTTATCTTAGGCTTAGGCTGGGTGGCAGAGAACTGGGAGTGCAAAGATTTCCAGGGAACCCACTGCACAATTTCTCTAGTAATAATCAGTCTTTTGTGTTAATGATGGAAAGTAATAGGGGAAAAAACCCAAACCCAAATAGAGAAAGCCTGGTGAAACAGATGAAGTGTATGCATTGTTTTGAATTTGTTCCACAGTGCTCCCCATACACAGATTCCAACTGGGAGATGTCTGAACACCCTTGTAAAGATAGAGCTGCTAGTACATGCCATGGTCTATAGAAAATGGAGTGTTAATGGTTTAGCTTCTGGCACCAACCACCCTCAGCTTGTTGAAATGTCCATACAGCACAGAACTGCCCTTGGCTTCAAAAGCATCCTTTCTGATTTTCCAAGGCCAGTGCCAGGTCACATTCCCACTGCCTGAGCAGCTGCATTGCATGTCAGTCTCACACATGAAATGGCAAAATCAAGCAGTCAGATGTCACATCTTGGCACTACAAAACCATTCATCATTATTAGCAAATGCAAATATGGGGACTTAAAAGGAGAGACGAGCCTGAAGCCTTTTTCTAAAAATCAAGATTATTCATTGGAAGACCCCTCCTCCCCTAGCAAATGGCACCTTGCTCAATATATTGACCTTGGATGGATAGATGAATCTCTCAGAGCTCTCATAAGCTTCATTTACATTTCAGTAGGTGTTAAACAATTAAGCCATTTTGGGATACAACTCTCCACTTTATTTATGTGTCTCTCAATGTCCTTCCACAGCAAAGTTCTAGGACTTCAAGAAAATAAATAAGACCCACGAGACGAGAAAAATCCATACCATTTTTTTTAAATTCACTCTAAGGTACAGTGAATACTTTTGGTTCAGCCTGAGCATAGCAGGGTTTTTGAATGCTGTGGAAAAGAGGCAGAGTGAATAAAATATATTTTCCAACTTCATGAGGGAAATGATCTCAATAAAGTAAGAATTTTGTAGGTGCTATTCTATAATCCTACGCTGGTAATTTCAACTCACTAAAAAAGCTTATTTTCTAGCATCTTATATGATTGCAGTGAACGAAGTGATCAGGATCCACACAGATGCAGCTTCAGAACCAGCCTGGGCAGAGACATGCATGCAGTGTTTGTGAAAGTGCACCCAGAAGGCAGAAGCATGGCCAGAAGAGCAGAGGATACACGGTGCCTGAGGACTTGATGTTGAACCTGTCATATGCATAATCTCAAACGCAGAAATATTTTCATATTTTGTCAATTGAAATGATACAAAATACTACTTCCACTTGACGTTCAGGGGTCAGTTCAGGCACATTCATAAAAGAAATGGTCCCTACAATGCACTGCTTGTATCAGCAATCCTCTTTGGCATTAGGAAAGCAGCCTTGGAGATGATGTGTTGCCTGACTTTAATCCAATAACTCTATTGAATTTGTTGTTTGACCTTTTCTTTCCTTTGGATGGTATCATCCATGGAGTAGTATATCATCATCATCATCCTCACTGAAATGATGCATTTCACTAATAGATCATTAGAAAGAAAGCTCACCCTGAAGATATACAGGTACAATAGATCACAACGGAAAAGGGCGTACTGCTGATGTACTACCCAAAAGATGGCAGAGTCCAACAAGGAGGAGGTCCAAGAGGAAGCATGTTTAATTGAGAAAGGATGACTGCACCACAATAAAAAGCCTTTAATACTTCCTTACTTTGCATTAATGAAATCAGTCACGGTGGATACTTACGCTTCCTGCTTCTCTCAGCATGAAAGAAACAAAAAATTAATCTCTTTTTTTCCATCCTGTTTCACATTCTGGTCCTTGCACATTAATACATGGGGACCTGTGGCTCTTCATCAGTTCAGAGCTGTCTTACAGGCTCAGCCACGTCGTGCAGCAAGCAGGATGGCACTGCCAGGGCAGGGAGCAATGCCCAGCACAAATCCTTAATGGGAAGGACAAGAAAATCCAGTGAGTCAGCAAAGATATCTACAATGAATTGTCCTACAGGCGAGCTACATGTGAATCCCTGCATTGCAATTAATGCTGTGACACAGAGGTTCCTGCCCATGAACGACTGCCAAGTCCCTGCTTTCTCTGAGGCTCCAGGAAAGCATATCCTGGCTCTTGGTCACCTGAAGGTTTTGTCACATTGGAGGGTCAGAAGTGTTAAGAACCCTTCCAAGTAAAGAGTTATTTGACTCTGCCTGTATACATTGCTTTTTTGCTCATCTTGATCTCATCTTTCTCAATATGTCTCCAAAACCTACCTTCAGTTTGACTAAGATCTATACTTTTGTCACAATTTCCCCAAAATTTTTTCTAAAATGTTGCTGCCTTGCGTGTTTCCAAATAACCATTTATATGTGGAAAGCTGTGATGTGGTGCAGGAAAATATCCAAAGGGCATATCCTCAAATTTGTCCTGCAAATCTACTCCCTCGCAGGTTGAACCCATCTGCCTCTTTCAGCCTTACACATGGATTTGGTGGCCGTCCTAAAAGCCTTCACACTGGATGTGAGAGTCTCCCCACTGTCATTAGCTCTTTGCCTGCTTAATTATCCCCTCCACGCTGGAGAGGGGCACCTGCAGTGCTGCGTGGGGACGGTGCTCAGACAGTGCCACTCCTCCAGCCCCTCTGCTGCCATCGGTAATTTCGCTCCCTATCGTCAACAAGCGTCTCAGAAAAGTAAAACACAATTAATTGTGGTGCCAAATAGCACCTTAATTTTTAATTGCACAACTCACAATGAGGTCACAATTACTGGGCAATCAGATAAGCTTTCACAGATGTATTATATAATCCATGAGCTTAATTCCTCCAGAGGTAGTCAGAAAATTACTGTTCATTAACAAAGTGGTTCCATTATCCGAAAACATATTTAAATCATCGTTTTCTCCATTCCGGAAATAATGCCATTTCTTCTTCAAAGGATAAATATACTTTTAAGAAAAGCTTCAGCTGTAAATCACTGTCCCTAATAAATCTAATGTCAAATGTTTAATATGTCCATTTTTTTCTCCACAAATAACAAAGACAAGAAAACTGTATTTTGAGCCCCATCAGTTTATACCTCATGAAGTATAAAGGCAAGTTGTAGAGATTTGCACTGGTGTTCCACTCATGATCACAAGGAAATTCTGCAGCTTTTTCTGTGGCATGTCCCCCAGAAACCTAGGCAGTGACTTAAGTAAAGGGCCAGGTTCAAGCTCAAAGGGTCAAATGTATTTTTCTTTATCTCCCAACCTTTTAAAAATGATTTACTGCCTCACTGTATGGGACATGAAAGGATAATGCTGTTTTCAACACTCAAACAAATGACATACTGGAACTGACATTTTTTTACATACATTTATGCATCCTGATGCAGCTGTCTCCCCAGTCTGACAAAACTCCCATGGAAACAAATGGGATTTTTACCTGAAGGTGACTGCAGGATTGGCCCCTCTTTTACAATTGTTAAAATATATCGACTCTGAAAATCCAGAATTACTTCACAGAAGTAGTGAAGACATCCAACTATTTCACTAATTTTAAGAAGTACTAAATCATGGAAATGATTTCAGAATACATCTTTAGTTATCCTTAATGCTTTCTCATATCTCTCTCTGACTGAAATAATATAAAAATCCATTGAAGAATAATAATTGTCACATTTGATGTACATTTTTATTAACAGCACTATAAAAATTCAATTATGTAGGAAAGGGTGACAAAAAATTTCCTTTAAATTATGCAGTAAACAAAGCACTCAAAAAAAAAAGAATCATTTGCTCATGTCATATGTTAAAAATCTCTGCTCCATTGGCTGAGGAATTTAAACTAAATTCCCCCTTTGTGTCTGGAAGCAGGTTTCCCCTTTCCTCTCCCCCTGCTCCCATTGGGGATTGGAACTAGATGATCTTTAAGGTCCATTCCAACTTAAGCCTTTCTATGATTCTATGATTATCCAAATGCTTTCCTGGGGAAGGTTTATTTAGCCAACAATCTGTGCCTTCCAGACGTGGTGTTTCCTCTGTCCACTCTGAAAATTCCCATAGCTGACATTCACCACGGAGGGAGAACATAGCTGTACAGATGGATTAATAACAAAATCAAGATGCAATAGCTCCCACAAACTGTTTCTCCACTGATAAATTTAGTAGAAACCACTGGCCAAAGATAGTCTGCTAGTTGGTAGTTATCAGTAATGTCATTACTTGGGGGGATTCTGAAATATTCCCCTGGACTGCGTTTAAGTGGTTCTGCCTCTGGCATACAGAGATGTGAAACCATTTTACCTTGCACAACAGGAGATGATCTAGCATAAAATGACCGATTTTTATGCTTATCATGCAGAACTAGATTGCTGCTGTCTTCATTTGGATGCACAGCAGAGCAGTAAGCAGTCTCCTTCCTTGTCTCATCAAACCAGGGCTCCACCACGCAGAGAAAGAGGGTGCTGATCTGAATGCCTCCATGTCCCCGTAAGCAAATAAATAAATGCAAAGGGAAAGGTAGAGATAAACCTAGGTTTTGCAATCAAGTGGGGGGAGAACATCTGCTATTTTGTCAGTATGTAGGCAGATTTTTTAAAATTTGATTTCAGTTTTTCACTTTCTCACAGAAAAAGAAGCAGCCAGAGGACCTGTGAGCTGGAGCCTGTGGTCACTGCTGGCCCTGTCCCATGGCCAGGCAGCAGCACACTCCTTTCCCTTCCAAAGGAGATAACTGCTTGGGAAACTCAGTCCTGATTGATGACCGGTGTGCTTTTAGACACAGGTGTAAAACGGTCAGCTTTTCACTTCATGTATCTTTATCTAACAAATAAACAAAACTGGTTTCTGCAGGTTTCAACTCAGCCCTTGGGTTTTGAGGGAGGGGTGTTATTGCTCCAGCAGCCCCAACAGCTGTGACAGGAGCATCAGTCTTCAACTTGCAGCTGATTTTGTCCCTCTCACTATCTTTGGCGGTGACATCTGGTACCACTGTCCCCAGCACAGCACTGCTCCCTCCTGTGACAAGCTGCACCCAGGCAATGCCTTGGCAAACTCCATAGGCACCCCTAAAAACCACTTTAAGGTAGAGCTACACTTTTATTTCTCTTAAACTTTTGTCTGTGTACTGCAGCCTGGAATCCCGAAGGGATTGACACAGGATTGACCCTTAAGTTACAACAGAATCTGGTTCCATAAAGCCACTTTCCATCAACCTCTGTATTTGTATGCAGAAACTCATAGAAGAGCCAGACTGCCAGGAGTTTCCCACTGCTCCGTGCCTGCCTTTCAGTCTTGCCTAACTTTGGATTTATCATCCAGAATCCCCCCCTCCCGTACCTTTCCCGGCTGTGCTTCCCTGGGGTGAGCACCTGCCGCGGGCAGAGATGTTCACCCAGATCCGGCTTCATCTGCGGGCCCTGAGCATGCTGCACGAAAAAAATTAACACACATAACAAGGAAAGGGAGGGGAGAATAAATTATATGCAAATTTAGTCAAGGAGCTTCACAGAACTAATTAAATTGGATAGGAAAGCTGACAGTGCAACAGCCACAGAGACTTTTCCCCCTTCTGCTCACCAGAAAAAGTCTTGCTTAGATGGGTTTAATACAGCCTGGTGAAGAGCAGCTAGCTATAGGTTTGGGGTTTGGACTTCAAAGCCCCATTTACCATGGACAAAATTCATGTACGTGAAGCTTATTTAATGTGTGTGTGGGGAGATTATTAAAAACAGTTAAAAGCAGAAGGCACAGAAGGTGCCTGCATACCTCTATTAGCAAAAGCCAGTCATAGCTGGCAGCACAGATGGAAAAAACCTCCAATAAGAGATTGTCACCATGTAGAAAGGGCTGGAAAAACCCAGTGGCAATTCTCTTTGTAAACTAAAAATGGGGGCAGAAGAAGAATAAATATTAAATATCCGCAGACACAAAAGAAAATTTCCCCACTCACAAAGTTTCTGAAGCCCATCAGCAAAGCCCAGTTTTAACACAGTGTCGGGGGCAGAAGAGATCCCTTCCCAGACCCTGCTTTCACCCTGTGCCACCACACATCCTGTGTCACAGCTCCACTTACAGGGTGCAGCTGGGGATTGGTCCATCCCTGCACGGCAGCTCCAGTCTGGCTGCTTTGGGAATCAGTGTGCTCTGAGCATGCACCACGATCCTGCCTCCAGGACCTTCTTCTGGTTAAATACCAGTTCTTTGGAGTCCTTACAGAGCTGATTTTGGCCCTGGCTATGAATTACATTAACTCCTTGAACCTGAGATGACCTGCCCAGGTGCAAAACTTGGATGCTTGCAGGGATACATGAGTTCTGGTGTAGGGTCAGAAGATATCTGTAGTACCTGAAGGATGCTGTGAATCGGCCTCTTTTCCTCACCTGAAAAAATCAAGGCAGTGGCATTTTCTTACCTTGTAGAAATGCTGAGAAGAGGATGTTAATAAAGATTATGAGGTGCTCAGAGTCTGAAGCAGCAAGTACCATAAAAACACCTTTACAAGACTGATGTGTGACCTGCCTCTTGCATTGTGACAGGGCCATGCACAGCCAGCTTTTTAATGGAAGGGTCACTGCTGGGGGCTGAATTTTCCTGCACAGGCTTCAAGTTGCACACTGATGAGGATGGAGTGGCAGGCAGGTGGCTGACTGAGCTGGGCTCACCAATTGATAATTGTATCAATTATTGTACCAGGGGAACGTGGAAAATCTCATGTTATAGACTGAAAGAAGAGGCTGTAGAAGCTGCTATTTTCACTTTCCCAATGCCTGTGAGTCTCTGGCACAGACAAAGACAACTTCCCTGCCTTTATGTCTTCCATGGAAAGGATTCCCTCTGTGGTGAGTCTTCAAATTCCCATTAATAAGTCAAATTCTGTCAGTCTTGTCTGCTCACCTCACCTCTTCCCTTCACATCCATCAGTATCCTGCAGCACTTTGGTGCCTCCAGTGTAAGCCACAGGTGCCCAGCTGTGGCTCTTTGGCTTGTGCCATATGGGGAGCCAAGGACAGCTCTCTGAAACACCACCTTTCTGAACTTCACACGGTCATTTTCAGAGCTGTGTCTCCTAGAAGAAATGGGAAGGTCTTTGGGATCAGTCTTTGTGTTATGTGGCATGAGACCTGTCACTTTGCCTTTCAGTTCCTCAGTTTTCCTGACAGAAGGAGGGAAAGAATAATCATGAGAACTCCTCTGCATGACCAGTGAGTGCCTTCTAAGGGCATTCCTAAAACAGCACCATTCAACTCAGTACCTCTCCGGGAGTAAACAAAACCAGCATTTTCACTCCTCAGCCCAATAACCTTCTCACTGAGACAGCAAGAGAAAGTCAGTCTGAAAATTTTAATTTTAATTTAGAAATGCTTGGCACCAAGCAGAAGTCAAAGAAAGAAAGATAAAGCTCTTCTTGGAGTTATCTCTCTTTTTCCCCATTCCTATCGTCTTCTAATCAAACCAGCATGAGATATCAAGCAATTACAATGCTATTTGCTCCCTGCTGGATACAACAATTAGCCTAAGATATCTAATGAAAGGAATTAAATTCTACATGTTTTATAGCAAATAGCTTTAATTTTAATTACAAATCCCAAATACATCATCTTCAATAATGATCAGCCCATCACATCTGCTAGGGGCTGATGAGGATTTGCCTTTTGTATGGTTTGGACTGAAAACTAAACCAGACTCTGCCCGCACAAGAGCCCTTGTGAAGAGAATGGAAATTAGGGTACAGCAAGGATCAGAGCCCACAAAATCCCTGCAGAATTTCCCTGAGACTTAGGCTGTTACCAGAAGGCTCTTCATCTGCAGCTGTGAGCAGCGTCCTTACACATCAGATTGGGGTTTGGGGATGTATTTCACTGCTGAGTGGCTGTTACAGCTCCCCATTTGGACTCCATCCACATAGTCCATTACATCTGCAACTAAAGCTCATTTTAGCAATTGTACCATGCCAGGTATCTGTCCCTGAGCACAAAGCACCCCTTGGCACGCAGACAGCACTCCATTAAGAGCAGGTGAGGGCTCAGGGCAGCTTCCACCTCTGCCTAGATGGGAATTGGAGGCAGTGAAAGGTGAGGAACAGCCCAGAGCCAAATGCTGTGTGCCACACCCATGTGTGAGCCCACCAGCCTCTGCTCAAGAGCACACAGCAGGGTCCACAAGCTGTCTCCAGATCCATTCTGATGACTTTGGATTCCCTGTCCCAGCAAGTAAAAAAGTCTCTGACGGATGTTGCTCTGTTCTGATTCAGTTTTGCTTGTGTTCTGAAATCTTTGCAGGCAGTTTTATCACCCATTATATGCCTGGCAGTGACTGCCAAACAACCCGTGTCCCTTCTGAAGGGAAAATAGTACTTTTCTAAGTCACTCATACACTTCTGAATGTTTTACCTGAGAACAGTTTGGAAAAATGGGTAAAGTCTCTTCCTCAAAGTTGTATTTTTCTTCTTTGAGCACAGAAACAGCTAAAAAGAAAGCAAAATGTGTTTCTCTGTGGCTGAATATCAAGCTGTGTTTTTGCAATAAGATCTATGTAAATGCTCTATTGTTTTTTCTGGTTTCATATTTTTATTCCAATATGTTTTAGTGAAACAACTGCATGAAAATAAGCTGCGTTTGGGTCAAAACAAAATTTTTATTTTTACCACAATTTGAATAGAAGCATCACAGTAAGACTGAGATTTAATTGCTGGGGGAGATTCACCATTTCCCTCCAACTCTCCTGTTCCATGCTTGTCGAATCCCAGAGAGCTGTACCACAGTGGAAAAAGCCCACAGAAAATATCTCCTGCCTGACAGCTACAGAGACACCAACCCCTGAGGGGGCTTATGGCTCTGCCCCATCCTGCAGGCACCCCTGGCTCTCACGGGCATCGCTGAGCAGCCCTCTGACCCCCGATGGCTGCGAAAGACTGAGCACCTCTGATAGTTCTTAAAGACCCTGTAATATACTGGGCGATCACTCCATGTTCGTGGCATTGTAGCTGACCTTCATTTTCATGTTATGATACCTCTTATTCCCACGGGCCTCCTAACTGCTTGCAGGGGCTACAATTTATACCTGTCACTTACTCACAGCCACCCCTGAGAGAACTGCTGCTGCACAGGCCTGCATTTTCAATTCCATTTGTTGCTCAGAAGCAGCAGGAAATAGGAAATAAGGGTGAATCCTGGTTTCTGTGCATCCCAAAGTGATCACACACATAATGCCACCAGATCTCCCCCTCTCCACCAGTGGGTTTTGCCTCTCTGGCTGTGGGGCTGCCTGACCACACACAGATCTCAGACAGTGCTGCCAGCCCAGAGACAGGCAACAGTAATCCATCATCCCTAATCTTTGTGCTGCACATCCACACTCCATCCACACTGATTTGTCTCCTCCAGCATCCCGGCATAACTAATAACACGGGCATTTATAACAGCGGTATCACGCTGTGTACCCCATCCAGCTCCATAATTCATACACGGTGATTTATCTGCTGTGGACACAACTAGAAAACATATTTGCTGCTTCCCTCCCCTCCTACATGCATCGCTGAGGGATGTGGATGCAGCACAGAGGCACCCAAGTCGGGGAAGCATCCCCACAGCACAGCCCCAGGCAGGTTCAGCTCAGGGTCAGGAGCCAGGCAGCTGTTTGGTGTCACACTGCACCAAACAGGCTCTGCTGGGATTCAGCATCTTCTCTCTACATTCTGGGCAAATGCTGGACTGGTCTGGAACTTTGTAGTGCAGTGGTCTGCTGGCTGGGATGACAGATTGTCAAAAGAACCAAAATGTCAAGAGGTAGGAATGATGTGTCAGAGGGAGCTTCAGGAGACCCTCTGTAGAAGGCTGTTGTTGAAAAGAGATTCACCAGTGTCTGAAAACCCTTCATAAAATGTTTGCCCTGCCCATATTTTAACCTCTTTTGCAAAAGAGACTCCACACTTCCCAGCAGCCTGTTGAGGTGCTTTGCCCTCCCTCCATTTAACACAATTCCTTTTTTCATTTCTTCTGGTTGTGTGTAGGGGCCATGGGCAACAGCTAGCCACTATTATGAATATACCATGTTTATATGCATTATATACAATATGCATATTTCATGCAATGAAACAGTTAGGACCTAATCAATTCCTGCTCTTTTCTAAGCTTTCTCTAGTCCTGTCTTTGTCCCCATTTCCCTGGTGGGTGTACACCTACAGGTTTCAGTGTGCTGGGAAACATTACCCAACACCTCACCACAGTGATACAGGGCGATACAGAGGTACCACAACAGCCATAACTCAGGAGATGAAACACAGCAAATGGCCTACAGGGCACACTCTTGTCTTTCTCTAGCCTTTCTTGGACATTCCTGGTTGAGGAAACCACCACAAGATCCACAAGCAAGGCTGGCTCCACAGCCAGGGATCTGGACTGGGATCTCTGCAGGTTCAGAGAGAGGAACTGACCCTGCATCTCCTGCATCCTCTGTATGGGAATATCAGCTTTCACAGGGTGGGGTTGTCACTCTGTCCTACACTTAGCAACACATACACATGCATTTTAAATATCTGGTTCTCAGTTTAATAGAGAAAATATCATAAAACCTCAACATCTCTTGCTAAAGTAGAATATCCCTTTCAGAAATAATGCAGTTCACAAGATTGTCCCAAAACAGCACACATAAAACAAGGTGCCTTTGGGCTGCAATTTGTTCCCCAAATTTCTCTGCTTTGACCATTCATATGAGCATTATCTGAGCATGGAGCAGGGAATGGTTTGAGATATAATAGCTTTACCCATCATCACCAGAAACACCTATCTTGGGGATCTGGGATGTTTAGATTTCTAATGATATAACTGTCTCCAGAAAGCTCTAGAGGTTTGTTGGCTCTCAGGCCTTAAGGTTATGACAGTGATGTATGGAAAATCTATCTCTGAAGAAGTAAAGGTTTTTAACATTTATTCTGTCATCCGAAACATATAGGTTGTGACTAGGTCAAAGTGGGGTTACAGATAGTGAAGTGAGTAAAAAAACGGAAAGAACCAGTAAAAATATTCTACAATTCTAAAGGAAAAATTTCCTTTAGAAATATTATATTCACAAATACTCACTAGTATGTCTTCTTACATGTGTGATTTTGGCCATCTTGGAAATGAGAGGTTTTATGCTGTGATTTTCATGGTGATGTCTAAACAAAATAGAAAAATTTTCCCAGAGGCAATTGCACTGCCTCCTGTATAACTTTTTTCAATAAAGCAGATAAAAAAGATTAATTTTTAAAGCAATGATTTTTTTCAAACATACATTTTTAAAGCACCCATTTTCATATCTTTTTTTAATAAAAAAAATAATTTAAATAGTTTGATAGACTTTCTCTGTGAAGAAGCTCTACTGATATGTGTTCATGGCAAGCTGCTACCCCCATTTTTCCAACCTTCCTCTGTTTTTTCTGATTAGGCTATAAATTCTTTGAGAAAAAGATTGTCTCTCAGTGTGGGAACTCCCAGAGGCAGGGACTCCCTGGGTGCCAGTGCACTGCCCAGAACAATAATATACTACTCTGACAGAGTCCAGCTGTGTACTAGACCCTATAGCAAACATAGGAAGAGAAATATAGCTCCACTTTATGGACTTAGTGTGGACCATTTCACATTTGCTTGCATTTGACTTGGAAGAAAACCCCTGAATGGTAAAAGGGAAGAGATAGCTTCCAATAATTGCCCTGGGCCTACTGACTTTGGCAAAGTGGTCAGTGGAAAAATGTGTCCATGTCTTCATTCAAGGAGATGAAAAGACTCCTGAGGCATCTGGCCACCAAGCAGCCAGGAATGGGAAAATGCTTGGCAGCTGACTCCAGTGAAATGCAGCCTCTGTCCTGCTGGAAGTTTATCCAAATCAAAGCAATGATGACGATCGCTTTAGCAAATGAGTGAATGGCAGAATACAAAGGTGTTTCTGACAATGTGTATATGGTACAGCTCCCTGTTCCCAGTAATATACTGGGAGGATAGACAGGATATTGTTGTTACCTGATGCAGTTGCACAAAATCTTTACCAAAATATTCACACAAACATTAGAAGCTCTTTGAGTTTTGCATGTTTCAGCCTGTGCCATTAAGTTTTGAAGTTCTCTGACTTTCACCTCTGAGTTTTTTGTATCCCTGCCTGTACACTTACACACAGATAAGCACCTTTTCCCCCTCTTTCTATGCAACATGGCAATGTCAAACAGTTTGTGCATCCCTGCAAAACGGGCGGTTGCTGTAGGCATGATACCTGCATGTAACTACTGTCCAGGAATGGTCTTTATATATCTCTTTTTATGCGACCTTGATAAATGTGGCCTGCTTAATATGGCTAAGATGAATGAGGCAATAATTTCTGGACAAGACACCAGACAGGCAGACTGGTTTGATTTACAAGGCTATGTTAATAAACACCGGTGGGCATGTTTTGTTCTTCAGGTTGCTGGATGTGAGTCTCTGCTTCTGGGCTGTTGTCAGTGCAAGGCTGTGAATTCACCTGCTGCTGCTGAGTTATGGGGGGGAAAGTACTGCAGGGCTGGAAGGAAAACAGGGTGAGAGCAGTTACCTGAGCCATGCTGCAGGTGCAATTTTTGCCATCTGAGGTAGGTGCTGCAATTTGCCGTATCAGAAAGTTACAGGAACTTCACTGTGTGTCCAAGCTGGTTAATATCCAAATACCCAGTGTCTCGGCAGTGCAACATTTCTTCTGCATGTTGTGTTTTCTCTTTTCTAAGGGGGAGTTTGTGTTGGTGTGGAAATTGCTGGATTTTAGTTATGTCCAGCAGAGGTTAATTTCTCCAGGAACTTCCCCCCAGTGTGAAGTATCAGGAGCAGTGACTCCAAGGGCTTGTGACACTCAAAGGGAGCTGTGTCCAGCACAACCACCAGAGGCAAATGACGACTGGTCTCATGTCAATGAGGGAGACCTCTGAGCAGGAGAGAAACTCTGCTCTTAAATAAGCAAACTACATCAGGTGCCAAAGTAGAGTGACATCAGCATTTGTCCTCTCACACGAATGAGAATATGGTTCCTGAGTCCCCAGGGAGGTGTTTTTGTAACCCAAATCCTAAGAGTTATCCCTCTTTTCTCCCTTCAGCCACCTTTTAGTGCTTGGAGGCCTTTAGTAGAGATTATCAGTCAATGCTACTGTATATTCACAAGATATAAGTAAATTAATATTGGGTCAGACAAGATATGGTGGAAATGTTGCATGTAATGAGAAATACAACCAGATTCCAATCCTGGCAAATTTTAGAGAAAGATCCCAGCTAGAAGAATTTTGAAAGAAAAAACAAACAAAAAATAAAACCAAACCAACCCTCCCTCCAAGAAAAAAACCACAACACCCCCCCCCCCATTATAATTTGATTGACTTTTCATTATTTTTAGTCCCTGAATTTTTATATCGTACACCAGTCACAAACTTTCAACTTTGAATTTGTGTCATAAAACTGCATTTTGGGAGTGGTGGGAGACAGTAATGTGAGAGAACAGGCAGTGAGTGTGACTCTCCTCCTACCCTTTTCTCCTTGCACATGGTGTCAGCAAAACATTTCTACACAACTGCTGGTACAAGTTTACAGAGACAAAACTGCAGGAATAGAACTAAAATGCCTGAAGGCCAGAGGCACATCAGAATTCCTGTGGCATCGTTGTACCAGTTCATAATTCACAGAGAAAAATACAGACTGATTTTTATTTCTGTGTGCTCTCTGTAGCTGCACTTTGCCCCTTTTTTAAGCTACAGCCTTATTTCCTTTCAGCCCTTCAAAATTTTTTCATGGCCTCCATTTCTGTATCATTGACGTGCAATGGGTGTTAGTGCCATTTATTGGAAATATCAGCCTTTCACTTCTACTTCAGTAAAGCTAACTGGGAATAAGAAACCATGAATCTTGTTTTGGTCATAAAAACCCAGAAGTTAAAGAGGGTGCTGAGCCACCTGGCATTTGTGGGTTTCTGCTCACAGGTGCTTCTCTCTTGTGGCTGGAAAAAAAGGGTATTTTTTACGTTGCTGTCCTTGACAAAGTGTGGATTTATCTTGGGGAAAAAATTCATCCAAGTGGCTTCCCCTAGCAGAAAATTACACACCTCTACCACTCTGTCTGTGAATGGCAACTTGTCCAAGATATTTACCTTGCCCCCGGTTTTAGCTGAGGCTCAGAGTATGCTGACAACCCCATCATTCTGCTGCTGGACCTGATGTGGAACATTTCCACCTTTGCATTTCTAAAGGAATTGCATGTAGTCTGAGTTTGTAGAGCTTAAGCCCAGAAAGGGCTGTCAAAACCTGTCACTCTTATCCCCTGCCTCATCCCAGTTTATTTTCCACCAGATCAGAGACTCAGGGATTTATCCCCAGTTCTTCAGCAGTGGTAGACATTCCAGCCTGGAGTTTTCTGCCTCTCTGCTTTGCATGGCTCAGGAAAGCAAAGCAGTCACCCAGGTAGGAGTGTAAGGAAATTCTTTCAGGAATTGTTATCCATTAACAGAAGGAATTGGAGCAAGGGCCAAAGCAACCTACCTGTCACCTGAAGTGGGAGATGGGATGTTCTGGACATGAATATTTCTTTTTTTTTTTTTCCAAATGCTCAGACTGTAGAAAAATTATCATCATTTTAGAATATGTTTATTATCAACCTTTGCAGCTGAATCAAACGTATGACATGCACTCAGGATTTACTTTTTTGCATCCTGAAAAATTATCTACAGTTTCAGTCCATACAAAATCTCTGCCATCACAGTCAGAGGCTTGCTCACAGGCAGAACCTTGGCTGAACCCCACTGAAATGGTGCATGTTGGAAATCCTGTTCTGCTCCCAGCTGGCACAGCAGAGAGGGACTAAATTCTGGGAAAAGGTGCCTGTACCTAAGGTAATAGATGACCCCTGAGTTCTCACCAAATGCAATTTAATTCCATTTAAGGGTTAAAATTCTCTGTGGTCTTTGGGAGTCTGAAGTGTTATGAGCATGTGCAGGATCAATGCTGGCATATTTCCACTTTCCCAGACAGGAGTGACAGTAACTCAGCGACAGTGAAGGACATTCAGTGAGACTGGGATGGTGGAGTGCAGGACAATGCCATGGCAGACACAGTCTGGCAAAGGTGCCTGTTTACTTCAGTTTGCACAATTTGTCAAGGTGGTTGCTCATCCCAGCCCCAAAAGTGAGTAAAGCTGTCAAGGCTGTGATACCCATGTGTTTCCATGAAAACATGCCAGTGGCCAAAATTCCCTTTCCTTCCCTCTTTCTCCCTGTTTTCTCCCTCTCTGCCCTCTCTCCCCCTCTACATACTCAAGTGTGTAATGACTTAGTGCATCTTAACAATCTCCTGGACACCAGCAGATGCCCAGAAATGATCTCTATGCAAACTCCTAGAGAGGGCAAGCACAAAGTAACTCAGTTTATTTCAGCATCCACAATGTATTGCAAGGAGGAGTTTCTCAGCTTAGACGCACACTGGCAATTAATTTTTTTTCTTTTTTCCAAACCTGTTAATCTCACTGCTGGTCCCCAGCTCCCCAACTGGGAGAAGCACAGAGCGGTTCCTCCCTAGCTGCCCTGTGCATGCCATTCCTCCTTTTGTAATCTCTAATTATATCCTACCTAGAGCAAACCTTCTGTGGACTGTAGCATCCTAGTCTGTGCAGCCATTCCTTCCCCACACATCTGGGTGTCT
This sequence comes from Pseudorectes ferrugineus, assembly GCA_008033365.1. Taxonomy (NCBI): domain Eukaryota; kingdom Metazoa; phylum Chordata; class Aves; order Passeriformes; genus Pseudorectes; species Pseudorectes ferrugineus. The sequence goes on from QWTY01031787.1 coordinate 22,625, forward strand.
GTGCTGCCTTTTTCCAGCCCTTCTCTCTCCTTTTAGAGATGAGCAGAGCCAAGATGCACACAGTACTCAGCATGTGGCTGCATATCACCTAGTTCTCTTTTCTTCCTAATAATTTCTAGCTGGTAGTTTGCTTATTTGATGATGATTGATGATGATAATCTGATGATTGTACCCTAGCATTTGTGGAGAGCCAAGATGTTAGGGGTAAGGGGTGCAACAAAGCACCTTGGCATTGCTACCAAGCATGTGAGCCCTGGCAGGGGTGGGGGCAGGCATGGAATTATTCCGTGAAACTCGGGGAGCTAAACTGATTTTCAGTCAGAATGTAGTTAGCAAAGTCACCAAGCAGGAAAACAGACTGACCAGGGCTCGACTGGAATATGGGATCAAGCAGCAACAAGAAATTGGTAGGGAGTTGCCAACCTATCAGAAGAAAGGAAAGAATCCTTCAAAGCCAAGAACAAAGCAGCGCCTGTCGGGAGCACAGCGATGAGTTAATTGAAGCGTCTCTCTTCGCTCTCCTCCTCTCTGGCCATGGGAGCACCTGCTATCACTTAAAGGCAGCTCTCACTGTCACTTTCTCCTTTGGTTCACGTGCACTTGCTCATCCTTTGAGCTTTAATCTTTTGCTATTGATTTCCACCCTGTTAGCTGAAATATTGTCCTGCTCTTTGAGAAAGGCAATCGCCCAGACCACACCATTGCAAATAATATGTACTTTGGGAAACAATGATTGAATTCCCGTATTATCCGCTGAAGGAAAAAAACTCTACCCTGCCTAAAAGAAAATGCTCTGCAGAGATAAGATCACAGAAATTCATCAAACTGGCTTCAGGGGTTTTGTGTGTGTGCATGTGTTGTCTTTTTTTTTCTTTTTCTTTTTTTTAATTTGCACCACCCTGGAGAGATGCTGAGATTAAAATGCATTATCCTTAGATATGGGGGCTAACCAATGCAGTGAGTTCTGTCACTCAGAATTCAGACTATAATTCACTCTCTGGAAATTGCAGATCCACCCTGAGATAAATTTCAGCTAGAGTGCAAAAGAGCCAGCTACAGTTTTACATGCATATTGAGTTTGTATCTATGTATATACAAATCTTCTGATAAACTGCCATAAATCTGCTACCATATGTTTCAATGATTCAAAGGAGAACTGTGTGAACATAAGGGGTTTTATTCCTCCCTCAAAATGTCACACGAGAAATAAAATGTATCCATGTCTTATCTGTTGATCTGTAGAACTTTAAAGGCCATCGATTTATTTTATTATTATTATTTCACTAAAACATGGCACATTTGATAGCAGAAGCTACTGTTAAATATGACTGCCTCAGATTAGATATCTAAGTCTAGAGCTAAAGGTACTTCAGTAAAGTTAGGCCCAGATTATTGGATAAGTGTTCCCTTTTTTGGGACATCTGTACTATCAGTTTAGTGTTCTCTAGATTTTCAGACATGTAGGATTTCCCTCTTCTTCATTCCATTTCCTGGCTTTTCTTTTGTAATGTAGTAGAAGTGGCTCTTAAAACTTTCTACAAGGGTATTACATCTATAACAAGAGCTATTCCATTTTAGTAGCAATTCAGATATAATGGAAAGACATATTAAATTGGAGGTGATGTTACAATAAAAATCATGCCATTATAAAAACAATAGAGCATTAAAACCAGTATTATAACAGAAATATTTTAATAAAGGCACTAAATAAACCAAACAAAAGAAAACCAGGGATGAAACAGGGACAATAAGAGTTTTTTATTGCCATGCTGATTTTGCTTTGTTTTAATGTATTGATGGAATATTTCATTGCAACAGCTCCATAATTTTATCATAAATGTAAGCCATAAAGCATGCTTCTTGCAGGCAGTGTAATTATTTAATTTCCTTTCCAACGGTAGGAAAGGGCATGTGCAGTACATGGAAAAAGCAGAATGAATTATGGACTGGATGGAAATCCCTTCCTGCTATGCAGGAGGCTGTATTTCCTGCATTTCCTCTGCCAGAGGAGATGTAGAGGGAGTGGGGAGAGCTGGTCCACAAGGACCTGCCTGGGAGAGTGTGTGGCATGAAGAAAACTGATGGCAGCATTGCCAGGAGTCCCCAGAGTGCACCAAAAATATAAGTGTGGGTAAAAAAAGCCCTTCTGGAGAGAAGTAAATGATTGGTAAATGTCTGCTCAGTTCCACAAAGATGGAGCAATAAAATGTGGTTTAAAGTTGTGTTAAACAACTTTTAAAAAATGTGTTAAACAGCTGCAACTTTACCTTCTTCTTTGGGAGTAAAGCCCCCTCCCCTGGTACAGAAAAGTGTAGAGAAAACTCCTGGTGTGAGATTTGCACACGTAGCTTCTTTCCAGAATGTGCTCAGCGTAAGTAAGAGAGATGGGGGGAGAAGAGTTTTTTAAAATTGCTTTCAAAACCTTACCAACAGTTTATTCCGAAATTTTGTAAATGCAATTGAGTTTTCTACCTCAGTTTTGGGGCTCTGCTCCTGAGAATCCCAGCAAAGGTGAGGCTCTGGGAATTTGAGCTTGAAGGAAACTTTTCTGGCTCCCTGGCAGCCTCTAAAATTCTGGGACCTCAAACTCCCATAACCCCAACTGGACTCTTACTGCCTTTATCACCTTCTTTACCATTTTCCACACAACCCCCACAGATTCCATTACATCACTGCTAAGCTGGGATAAATGAAGACTTTAAAGTGTGGAAAATCATGCAAGTCATGTGTTCACATATAGCGTTTTTCAGTTCTGAGTAATGAGTTCTTCTTTATTTATTTAATAAACAATGGAAATATAAGCAATTACCAATGAGTCTGACTGTGGGGACAGCAGCCCCAGTGATAAGCTTTATTTTTAATGAACTTCATTCCACCTCAGCCCCTAAATTTTTTCTTCAGGATATATTGTAGGAAATACTAGTCCTTTAAAAGCCTGGAAAGCCTAAAAAGCCACTGAAATCTGTAATTGAAATGCAAATGGAAAGCCCCTGGCACACCAAATCAATTTTTCTCTTAAAAAGAGACGGAAATAGAATGTGACACGGAAAAGTCCTGATGCTCTACACAAAGACAAAGCTTTCTAAGTGGTCTGGTGCAAAACAGAAATTCCCGTTTGCTGTGGTCACACTTTTAAACCGCTCCATTATCAAGTGATGATGTGACACAATTAAGAGGCTGCTCTTTGGTTACAGAAGCCATTTTCTTCAAGGTACAAATCTCCCTTAAGACCATAAAACAAGCATTTCCAAGCTCACATCTGCAGTGCCTGGCCTCACTGTATTTACAGCTCCTCCAGACAAATTCACTGTGGGGTAAGTGTCAGCTCTGTGTCTCATTGCCCTGGATTTGCCCCGGTACTGGGATACCTGGAGCAGAGATAACCTCGCTGTGCCCGGCTCATTATCGATGCCTGACTCGCATGATCGTGTTTCAGTGTTTGATCCAAAGATCACAGAAGTTAATGGAAAGATTCACCTTGACTTCTGTCCATAATGAGGGTGGAGGAGAGCAGAGAGGATTGACTTTTTAGCAACTGAATGATTCATGTAATCA
>QWTY01031788.1:0-10935 GCA_008033365.1 Pseudorectes ferrugineus
TTGCTGCAGTCAGAAAATACAGACGTGTGGTCCAGCTGATATGTAGGCTTGGAGTTTTACTCTTTGCTTGTTGCTATTTCATTTGTTTTGCTGACAGAGGAGGATTTGCAGCACCTGCTGCCAGGCCCTGAGCTGGAGCCAGGGACCCTTTGGATCCCTAGTCCTTGTTAAGGGAGCAGAGTCAAAAGCACCCAGTGCTCACACAGCCTTGGGGTGGGTGGGGGGATTTCTCTAGGCTGGTGGGGAGTCTGTGGCCAAAATCTACTTTGGTGAGCACTGTTCGATGTGTGCTTTTAATTCCTGCTTAAGCCTTGAAAACGTGTCCATGAAACCCACAAAGCCCTGCCCGCAGATGATAGACGGAGCCAATCTTGTGTGAAATCATTTATTATAAAGTTCTTGGGCCTTTTTTTCTCCGTTTGCCTTCGTTTCCCCACCCATGAAATAAAAATACCAACCTTCCCTTTCTTCCAGGCTTTCTTATCTGTGCTAATACAAAGCTGCTCGGGGATGCTTTTGTGCCATATGTCTTCACAGTGCCGAGCAGAGGGGGGCTGTCAGTCTCAGCTGGGGGCCTGTATTACTACTCATTCTGTAGTCATACAAATAGTGGATAATATAATAATAATGCAGAAAAGAAAGTAAATGCTCTTTATATGGAATAATTGAATATCGCTGTGACGTTGAACAATGACTCTTAAAAGGATGGGGGGAAGTCATGCTTTTTTCTTCCTTAATTACAGATGAACTCAAATTACTATATTTAGTTATTTCTAAAGCTCCATTGTATTTTTCTGTGTCTGAAAGAACACAATGATTTGGATACGCATGCATTTTCCTCTCCAGATGTCCTATTGCCTCTTGAATGTGGTTTTATATCTTCATATCTCCAATAATGGAAGCTTGGATTTCTGCTCCAGTAGTGTGCCAATTATGCAGGTCAATATTAAAGGAATATTATAAATGGTCTCTGTAGGCTTAGAATAGCTTTATCTCACTCTTGCCAGTACTTTGTATGTGGATAACTGTCTTAGCTTCCTTGCCTTTGTGTTTTATTTGGATTAATGGGTAACCTAGATATTTTCAAGTGCCTGTAATACAGTTCTTTCTGTAAGAGACCGGAGAAGTTCTTGTCCCCTAGGATTGAATTCCCTGTTAAATCTGCAGTGGCGGTGCTTTGTGCAGGGTTCAGCGCTGAAGGGAGCCCAGTGTCCTGGGGTGTGGGGTGTGAGGGTCCGTGTTGGCAGTTCCTGCAGGAACGGCGAGGTGTGGAATCACCCGGCAGCTCCCTGTGCCTTGTCTGAGCTGGAGGATTCGTGGATTTCCTGCTGTCCACACACGGGTTTGGCTCCGTGGCAGTCACGGGGAGGTGCTGTCCTGCCCCCACACCGCACACCCTGTGATGTGCTGGGACGTGGTGTCCCCACCTCGGCCCACCCGGGTCGGAGCTCCGTGCCTGGTGCTCAGGCTGAGCAACCACCTGCCACAGAGTCAAATGCACGACTTTAGAAAGCAAAGCACTTTTTACCCTTTTAAATATTAGATTTTAATTTTTTTATTTAATTCAGAAATTTTTTTGGTGGTTGTGGGGCTTTCCACCAGCTCTTTGTGGTGGCTGAAGGCCGGCGTGCACAGCGTAGGTTCCACTTCACACTGCCTAAAGGGGAGCTGTGGCTCTTGCTGGCAAACAAGATGCTCAGGCTTCTCCTTCCCTACTTGTCTACCCCAACCTCCTTCACTTAACATCTCCCTACCCCAGGTTCCCTGCCTGCCAAGCCTCTGTGATATTCCTCTACTTCAAAGCGGAGTAACACAATGCAATGGTGGCAATATATTTTAAGATCCTTGCTAACCAGTTTGTCTCACTGAGCTGAGGAGTTTAATAAGCTGTAAGACATGTTTTTGTCTTGCCAGCCTCTGTCTTCTCATAGCAAACTATATTCATATCAAAGAGTAGCTAATGTTAAGGGTTATGTACATGAGAGCACCCTTCATGGGAGGCATGTAGCAGTGATAACAGAAGTAGTTTGACACAAAGCCGCCTGAAAAGGGGGAACTCCTTTACACACATCTTCACTCTTATGTGCATTTCAATTTACGCTACATCAAATTGGATTAGAGTCTGTTAATTCAATTAATGACTACATTGAAAGTTTGCCTTTGCTCGTAGTGAAAACAGGAGGGCAGCTCCTAATAGCCTATGGATTTAATGACTGCAACTTTGAAGAGTGTTAAGCTAAAGTGAAGTTCAGAATGGCTTGTTAACTGGGTTTATTAGCTGTTGACCTTCCCTTTCAGCATAATAGTAGCAGCCAGACTGAAGAAAGCATTAACGTCCTCATTAGCATTTATCTAAAGATAGGCTGCTGCCCATTCCACAGTAAATTAGCTCAATCAGCCATAAAGAGCCTGAGAAGCATTTTCTCACATACCTTTAATTCTCTTTCTTGCTCCCATCTCCCCCCTCCCCTTTTTTTTTTTAAAGTTAGTCGAGTTCATTTTATCCAGCTTATTGAGACAGAAGCCTCAGGACAGTTGCATTTAAAGTGTTTCTACATGCTCATATAATTACAGACCTTCTCCTGTGAGACAAAGGCATGGGAGTGGAATTACAGGCTTTCAGGGATGTCCTTGGCTTAGCCTTTTGCAGAGATTACCGATGTCTTGCTTGTTTTCCAAGCTGACGAAATGCCCTGGGTTGGCTCAGCTGCACACAGAAAAGTTTTGTTACCCACCCTCCCTCGCTGCTGGCCTGGCTTTAAAGAGAGGAAAAGAGATTGGAAAGTGTCAAACCTGGTTTATATTTGTCTCATGCAATGGTGAAAGGAGTTATGCCTTCAGTGTAGCAGATTTTGTTCCATGTAAATAATTTATATAAAATTGATTGTGATCTTCTGTACATCGATAGCCGAGAAGGCTCTGAGTGCCAGCCTCTGTCCTGCCCACAAATCTGATGCCCACTTTATGAAGAATAATTTTTACAAAACTATAACCCCATACATTTGTTTTCTGGGTCCTTTTATTGTTCTATCTATTCAATCTGAAAAGATGCTAAGAATGTCAACCCCAGCTCCAGAATACTTTGCTTATTCAGATGAGATAAGCTTTGTCTGTTTACAGTTCAGAATGTACTTACAGGTTTTGTTGTATCAAATCTCATATTCCCTTTCAAAGGTTATCGATGAACATTAATATAGGTCACTGAAATAAAAACATTATTAAACAGATAGCATTTTCCTACTTTTTCAATACATTGGAGGAAAAAAAAAATTAAGAGAATCTAAGGAAAAAAACACCCTATTTTACAAGGAGGCAAGGAAACCAGTGGCAGTTTAATTACCAGTAGTATCTCACTTGGTCCCGGTTACTTTACAGCAATTTAGTGGTTTTTCTTCTTCAGCATTTCATAAGAGTTCCTCTCCCATTTTTAGTTCCATTATATGAAGTATTACATAAACTTCTTTTACAAGACTGTTGCTTCCTCAGAGCTTTTAAAACAGCTTGTAAGAGAAAAACAAAAAAGCAATCTTGGTGCAGAGGGAGGAGGAGGATGGAAGGATGAGATGAAGGAGGAGGAAAGTTCCCAGGTAACAAGTGACAGGATAGGAAGAAACGGCCTCAGGTTGAGCCAGGGGAGGTTAAGGTTGGACATTATGGAAAATTTCTTAATGGAATGGGCTGTCCAGTCCTGGCAGAGCTGCCCAGGGCAGTGCTGGAGTCCCCATCCCTGGGGAGATTTAACAGATGTGTGGATGTGGCACTTGGGGACATGGGGCAGGGGTGGCCTTGGCAGTGCTGGGGAATGGTTGGATGGATGTTCCTGGAGAGCTTTCCCGACCTCAATGATTCTGTGATTCCCTGGTAGTGTGAAACTGCCCTCTTGGCACGATCAGCACTGCCTGTGCTGTCCTGGGCCTGTGCTGTCCTGGGCCCGTGGCTTTCCCTGAAGTGTTTTCCCTCAGTTGTCCTTTGCCCTTGGGTTCTGAGCCCAGCTCCTCTTAGAGCAGGAGTTTACCAAAGCTCTCGGTGCCCCTCTCCTCCTGTGAACATTAAGAGTCAGAACTTGGGTTTATTTATAAAACTTCCATAGGAATTTTTTAAAAAGTCTTTTTATTAAATTTCTATTTAGTCTTAGCAGGTCTCTGCTTCCAGTCACCCTGTCTTTAGATTTTCCAAACCAGTAATTACTGAGGATTTTGTGTCTGATGTAATATTTCTCTTGCAGCAATAATCAGAAGCCAAAAGTTGGACAATCTCAACATAAACAGTTAAACATAGACTCTAAAATTTAAGAGCTTCATCTTTGTAAGTGTGGGTCCGGGCCTGGCAAAGTACTTAAGCATGTGCTTAATCTTAAGCCCCTGGGTAGCACCATTAACTTCAACAAAACTCTCCCTGTATTTAAAGTTAAGCTTGTCCTGAAGGATTCTGCTGAACTGGAGCAGGAATACTTGGCATCTTGAAGGATAAAGCCATAAAACCAGCCCAGTTTATTAAGGCAGCTCAGCTTCTTCAGCTGTCGTTAGTTTTAAGAGGATTTTGGAACACAGTGATTTTCTTTGCTTCTGGGGAATCCACTGTGTTGGCTGCTGCTGTGTAGGTATTCCAGCTGCACTCAGGGAACCTACATTTTGTTATATACTTCAGGAAAAGTTACTTTAAATAAAATGGTGGAGGATTTTCACCTAAATATAATGTCTAAGTGCTGGAAATTTGAAGAATTTTCTTCCCTTAGAATAGAATCCTGCTGTTTTCTTTTTATGTGTGAACATCAGAGTCATGATCTGGTCACGTCTTCGAAATTTGTAGCCCAAGAGGGGCATTTTGTTATTAGTGGATTTTTTTGACACCTGTTTTGCGTATAATACATTTTGCGTTGTGAGTTCAATTAATGAAAAATAAAAAAGTTGTGCTGATGGGGAGGAAATAGATGCAACTCTATCTTAGAGTTACAAAAGCCCCATGGGTTTAATAGGATTAAATCCAATTCCTAATAGGGATGGGCACAATATAGAGAGCTCTGGCTCAGCTTTGAGCGGTTTTACTTGTGCTGCCCGAGCTTCCAGGGATGAGGGATGGAGAGGGGCGGCAGCGGCCAGAGGGTCAGGGCAGGACAGGGACCCCTCGGTGTCCCCCTGAGCCCTGGTGTGGGGTGCACCTCTGCTGGGGGAGGACAGTGCCTGCAAGCACCAGGATCATTTGGTCTGTAGCTCCACCAAGGCAGCACCAAGGCGGTTGTGCCACCGAGAAATGCCTTTCCAAAAACTCGCTGAGTTGCCCCGGAGCACTGCAGCCACATCGCGGGCCCGGGGGTGCTGCGGGGAGGTGTGACCGTGTCAGCAGGGCTAAGGACAGCTGCCCGGGCAGCCAGCCCCTCGGGGGGTGCTGTGCTGCCCGCACCGGGGGTTTTTCCGTGGGCTGAAGGAAGGGAAGCGCTTTGGGAGCAGGGAAAAGCTGGGCGGTAGCACCATCTGCAGGCTGCGAACCAGGGCGGGCGCCGCTCGCCGCGCTCCAGTCCGGCACTCGCGGGGAAAATCAGGGACTGAAGGCACCTGGAAGAAAGGCAGGATCGGGAAGGGCTGTGCCAGTGCTGGTTGCTGGGCATTTTCAGCGGGTGCTCTCACCCTGCAGCGGTGCCGTGCCCGGGGAGGAGGGAGAGCGGCGGGGCTGGTGCCAGGTACGGGTGGGAGCGCGGTGACAAAGTGCCAGGGCTGCTGCCTGCAAACAGAGCTCAGGCAGTCCCCAACCTGGCCCTCTGCCCTGAGCCAGCACACCCCTTTGCTGTCCCAAAGGGCTGGCTTTGCTCTGAGCTGAGCTTTACTTCAGACTTTTTCCCTGCGAGCTGTAGAAACCCTCTGAAGTTCAAACCTTGCTCTTCAAGTCTTTTCTTCAGCCAGCGGCCTCTGGAGTATCGCGTTGTGAGCTGGAGTAAAAGACAACACGAGCAGATTGCGGTCAGGGGATGAAGCTGCAGAGTCTTCTCCATCCCTGCTTTGCTCCAGCGAGGCTGGTGGCAGCTCCAGGTGCCATCAGGGCGCAGCCTGGTGCTCCAGCCTCCGCAGCATCCTCGTGCGGGGCATGGCGCATCCCAGACCCCAGGGCCCTACAGGGAATGCAGGTGCAGACACTGGAGACAGCACAGAGGGAGCAGTAACCCCACGCTGACCCTCGGCCCTCTGTCCCCATCAGCCCTGGGATCCCTTCCCCTGCCCCAGCTCGGTGCCACCTCCGGCGCTGCCGCTGCCCGGCCGCTCGCTCGCCCGGCCCGAGGTTGCTCCAGCTCTCTGCAGCAGATGGCACTCTTTAGTTCTGTTTCAAGCCCTCTCCTTCTGGAAGTTTCTCTGGGAGAATCTGTTTTAAAGGGGCCTCAGCACTTTCCCAGCCCTATTCTCCATGAGGCTTCATGGACGCTTGTAAAGGCCGCTGGCTCTGGAGGGAGCCGGCAGTGGCAGGCGGGTCCTGCCAGGCCCCAGTGATGCGTTGGCTGCACTTCTGCACAAATTCTACTGGTTTTGTTCTTCTGCTCCTGGATCAGTAACACCAACCCCTCCAGGAAGCCCTCTTGGGACCCAGTTCCTCCAGTACCTTTCTGGTTTCTTTAATCCACAGTGGAGAAGGGGAACCCCTCTGTGTTCTTAAGCCACGTTTATTTTGTCACTCCCATCCCACCTTGTGCATCAGACCTATTGTAGTGTCTCGGTTACCTGAGAGAATTAGAAAGTGATGACAACAACCACCACTGCCAGTTTCACTGCCTTTCTGTGACATGGAGGGGAGAAAAATAGCAGCTACAACCTAAATGAGCCATCCCTTCAGGCTGTGGCATTGGTTGCACTTTATCTGCAGGAATAAGGCTTATATATAAAGCAGAGTCACTGCATAAGAGCCTCGAGTGCATGGGATGATGTGAATCCTGTCACACAAACCACAGGGACGCTCAGTGCATTGCCATCCTCCCAGCCCCTCTCGCTGAGAGGCTGCTGACCAGAACTGCAGGGCAGATGGCACAGAGGAGTCTCTGCCATGATGGGGCTGGGCAGGACGGGGGGACAGTAAAATGTGTCAGTCAGGTGCCTGGCTGGAGTGGCTGCTGGGCAGAGCAGAGTGAACGGGTGGCACAGAGGGCTGGAAAGGCTGGGCTGCTGCACAGGGAGGGACTGCTGGTGTTCTCTTGGCTTTGTACACTGAGATGTTGTTGTCTCTGACCTTGGCACCAAAGCCAGCTTTGTCACAAACCTCAATAAAATAGTTGGTTAGAGCTGGTGCTAAAAACACCAGGGTGAGGTTTGGTTCCTGTATGGGCCATTCACTGAAGAGTTGGACCTGATGATCCTTGGGTGGGTTCCTTCCAACTGAGAATATTCTGTGATGAGAAAAATGTTATATGGAAAGCAGGTACCAGCCCTGGGACTGGGAAAATGTGCTCCATCCCATGCGACACACTGAGCTGGGGCTCCTTGGGCATTGCTGTGCCTAGTTCTACTGTGTTTAACTTTAGAGGTCACCACTTCCAGGGAACCAAAATTTTGCATAAAAATTAGGTAAATCTGTGTCCTCACACATTTACAGAGGTTATTTCAGGGAAGATCAAAGTTTTCAAGCCATTACTTTATGTATCTGCCTATAGGAAGAAGAGTTTGACAGATTTCATTGGTTTGGGCTATTTATTTATTTATATGTTTGGCTTTTATTATTGTCCCCTCTTAGATGGGATGCTCTGTTGGTTTTTACTAATTGCAACATGGTTGCTGTTCTGAGCAGGAACTGCTGTCCATGGAAGTACAAGATGTCTCTGCTCCATAAATCAGTCCCAGGATTTTATTAGACTGTTTCTGTAACCTTAGTTTATGTGCTATAATTCTTTGCTGTGTTGCCTTGAGTAATTCCCAAAGAGAATGTTTGTTCTTCTTGCTTATAAATTCTTCAGTGTGGGAGCTTTGCTTAGGACTTCTGTGCCCTCCATCACTCTCCCTTTCCTCTTTTTTTGGGTAACACTCGGTAGCATTACGAGTTCCAGTTATTAAAACCTAACTTGTATTAGTTACTCACACATCATGAGCTATAATTGTCTTGAAAATGGGAAGGAATAGCTTTGTAGTTAACCTGGTTGCACTGATTTTCTTTTTAATGCACCTGAAGAAACTTTGGAAGTACCCAATCCCCCAAACCCTGGTGCAGTTCTTGCATGGAAGGTGTCCTCCTCTTTGGAGACCTTTGAGTGGACCTGCTTTGTTTTGGTCAGATCACATCTCAATAAGATAACTGGTAATAACTGAATGCAATAAAAATCTGGTGATTTCAGGGGGCACAAAGCACAAGGTAGAGCACAAGTTTTCCACACAAGGGCTCTGAAAGCAATACATCTGCCAGTAACTTCTGAAGGCAGCAGGACTGCTTAGGGGCTTTTGCTGACACGTGTTCCATCAGTTTATAAAACCATAGCCCCGAACATCTGATAAAAATCAAGTGTACTTCTCTTCTGAAGTCATTGCATGGCCACATGCAGAGTGTTTTGACATAAACCCACAGGGCTGCAGTGGAAATGGCTCCACTGAGGTTGGGGGAGGATGGAGGCACCTCCCCTGCTGCCAGTGCCTGCCAGTGCCCTGGGATGGTTCCCCACCTTTCATCCCGGGCCTGCTGCAGAGGCTCCTGTGCAGGCCCTGAGCTGGGGGAGCTCCCGTGCTGACCCCTGCCCGCGGGGGCTGAGCTCTGCCCCGTGCAGTGCCCCACCTTCTGCCCACTTCACATCAGCCTGGGGGAAACATCAGCTTTTTCCTTACCAACAGTGAGCAACATTTTCTGGAGAACCAACAGCTCTACTGGATTAAAAGTCCTTTGAGATGTTTAAATATGGTATTTTGCCCCATACAAGAGCAATAATTAGCATCCTGATTTCTTTGGCGTTACGGACCAGCACATGGGTGTTGTCTCAGGGCTACACGGCTAAACCACCTCTACCCCACCTATGACCCTATTATTTAATATGAATTTTCTTATTGTGTCTGCCTCTGCCTTCAGTCACTGCCCCAGTCTGCCTCTCCTCTTTCTTACCTTCCTCCATCCTCCCACAAATACCCTTATTTTTGTACGTAGGCACCTCTGCTAGAGGCAGCAAATTCCCACTGTGGTGCCTCTGCACTATGGGCTATAGCTTGTTCTTGTTCTCCTGTTATTTTTTTTCTGTGACCAATCTGACCACATTTAATCAGAGGTAGCTGAGGCAGGGGAGGGGACAGTGCATGTCTTTGTGGTACCGCTGTCCCCAGGCCGAGCCAGCCCCGCTGCAGAAGTGGCAGTCCTTCAAGAGCCATCAGGGCTTGCAGGAGTCTGTAACAGATTTCAGGACAGCCTGCTTTCTCTCTCTCTTCTCTCCCCCCACCTCTGTAAACATATGAAAGAAACATGAGAGAGCATTAAACCACAGAAGACAAATCATGGTCAGAATAAATATACTGTTTGCTAGCAAACTTAAAAATACGCTTGTGGATTCTAATAGCTGTAGGCAAGAGTTGGATATTTATTGCAACCAAGGCTTACTGTGGTTTATTATGTTTATAAAACAGTTTAATACTACTTTTCTTTTAAAATGAGTTTTTAATTTAGAATAATTTTTAGGATTAGTTTCCAGAGTACAGATGGCTGATCGCTGCGGGGGTGCGGGGTGAGAGGGAGAAATGTGCTTGTGGGTGTGTTTTAAAAGCGCTCCCAGATGGAGTGTATTGAATGAAATTTAAACCATTGCCCTGTGAACTACAAGTGTGATAAATATAATCAGTCAATCCCCAGAACCACGGCGGAGGGGGAGCAGTTTGATGGGCACGTGGTGGGGAGGGAGGTGGGTCAGGCAGCCCGGCCGCCCGTGCTGGGGCACGGCAGCAGCTCCAGCGTGGACTTCTCCCATGGAGGGGTTCCTGATCTGCACCAACGTGCTGACAGCATCCCCCACCTGCTCTGCAACCCCTCCAGTCCCTCAGTTCCTCCCAGCTCACTGAGAAAAGGGAGAATTCATGCCAAAAAGAAGGCCTGGCTGCTGGAAGTACTGAGCTCTTGGAGCATTTTTCATTTACTCAGTCTTAATTACTTTCTAAGTGCAAGAGTTTACAGCTAGCCCTGTTCTCTTCCAGAGGTTAGTGTAGTCCAGTCTTTTAAAGCCCATAGATTTCCTTAGAAGGATTTGTTTGTACAGCTTCTTTCCGTGTTTAAGGCAAGTAAGCCACACTGAATAAACTGCACAGACTTTTTGGACAACACGACAGAACAGGTGAAGGAAATGGAGTGGATTTTAATTGCTCCAAAGTTCTGAGATCTTCCAGGCTCTGGGAAACAATTTTCAGCTAAAAATGATCTATAGGCCTTGAGATGTAGTGTGGGAAAGTGTGTCTGTGTCCTGGCATGCAGATAGATGATGCAGCATTCCCCCTCTGATGGACTGTGCAAGAGGGTGTGAGATGGACATTCACAGTCGCTTCTCTCATTGCAAACACGTAGCAGTTCAACCTCCTTGGCTTCCTTCCTGCCAACTTCCATCAAAAATAAAGTCATCTCTGCCCTGGCCGAGATAAATGTCTGGCCAGCTCGTTTTCCAAAAGGATGTGCTTTGAGCAGGGCTTATTAGAAGGGTGACAGTTTGTCTTTTCCTGGCCAATACAAATTTAAGGCCATGTCCACACTTGCAAAATCTGGCATGTTTTCTCTCACGTTGTCCTTCCACCATGCTTTCATCATGCCTAATGTCTGGGTATAAAATTGCCAGATAGGCTTCCAGACTTCCACACTGCCATTTGGATTAGATATGCTTCAAGCAAGGCTTGCTGGTGCTCTCTTGCACGCTGTCAGCATGGACAGGAATCGCTGGCACGGTGGCTGTGGCCGGACAGCCACTCCTGCTGCTGCGCTGGCTGCCCACGGCTGCCCGGTTCTGGTGCTCCCTGC